>VXBB01023395.1:1270663-1294307 GCA_013399915.1 Illadopsis cleaveri
CACAGCCATGCAGCAGTGCTGGCATTCCCAGCAGAGATGCACAGCCATGCAGCAGTGCTGGCATTCCCAATCAGAGCTGTCACAGCCATGCAGCAGTGCTGGCATTCCCAGCAGAGCTGCCACAGCCATGCAGCAGTGCTGGCATTCCCAATCAGAGCTCTCACAGCCATGCAGCAGTGCTGGCATTCCCAACCAGAGCTGCCACAGCCATGCAGCAGTGCTGGCATTCCCAGCAGAGCTGCCACAGCCATGCAGCAGTGCTGGCATTCCCAGCAGAGATGCACAGCCATGCAGCAGTGCTGGCATTCCCCAGGGGAATTCCCAGCCCTCCTCTGGGAATGTGGCTCAGCATCCCACCAGCCCAAGGACAGGACCCCACTGGGAGCTCCACGGACAGGACCTGCAGCCCAGACAGACCAACATCCCAGGTCAGCCAAAACTCATGGAAAATGTCACATCCAGCAGCAAGAAGAAATGTTTTTTGAGTCAGAAGATGAGAACTCAGGGGAGTTAAATTAACAACATAGCACAACATTTTACCAAGTAATAGCACTATATTTTTTCTTTTATGGAGCACTGCTCAGGGCAATATTTAATCTCTTGAGTTTAATGAACTTTTAAAACTACTCAATAAATACTCAAAGCCATGACAAGTACAATCATAAGATAAATTTAGTCCTACTCCAGTGGACTATATCACTTTTTGTTATTAAAAAATGTTAATTTTAATATACTAGGGGACTTCATTTCTATAAAAGAAGGTGTCAGGGTTTCTAAATTCATATCACAATGGTTAGTTTTCATTAAAGATGTTAAGTACGTTGTCATTTTTAATAAAAATACATGGTGAGCCCTTCTTTCTAGGCTAATAATAGAACTTTGGATAAATAGTCCTATCTATAAAATGTTCCAGCTCTCAGCAAGACTTCCTTTAGTTACTACAGAGGTTAAGATTTCATGAAATTACTTGATGAATTGAATTCATGTAGCTAAAGAATTTGTGATGGACCTCAAAGTGAAGACCTAGCTAATTATTGCATATTAATGCATTACATGCATAATATAACATTAGACACGTAACAGTAATGTATTTTATTGTGCATATAATACATTAACATGCAATTAATATCCACGCTAGAGTAAACAAAAAGACACTACATCCATAAGAGCACTAAAATAAAACAGAGCCACCCTCAGAGTAACATCACTCCTAGATAATGCTTGTAATGTCTGTTATTGCTGTCTGCCTACATCCAAGAAGAAAAACAAATATAAAAGAATATAAAAATTGCAATGTTAAGTACTGGAAAGGTAGGAAGCACTAAAGCCAAGGTTATGTGTAGGTTGTCAGTCATCTCTTAATTTCATTTTGATTTAGCTCTGTAAACAGTGTCTGCCTGCAGGTGTTGAAGTGCAGCCCCCAATTCTCTGTCTACACCTCCCTGTATCAAGAGTAATACCAGAGAAAACAAAATCAATGCATAAGGAGGGTTTGGTCAGTGGCACAAAAGTATTAAAAAACCCCAGAATTCTTCATACCCAGGTCATCACACTGCCACACTCACACACCCTGTTCCAGACAGAACAGCCAAGGACACTGCCCATGCTGCCTTTACCCATAAATACACCACTCCTCAAATGCCTTTAAATTGACTACAGCTTTGTATATATGCTCTCTGAGTTATCAGACATGAAGGACTAAGTAGTCTTCCCCATTTATTTTTCATTGCCTCCCTGAAAAATGGAGAAAATCAACTGCTACAATTCCTTTGGAAATACATTTCTGAAAATCTGGGTATTGATTTAACCTCCTTCATGCCGCATTTCTTTCAATCCCCAGAAGTGTGCCTTAGTAAAGCATCCCTATTGGTTTGAAATAGCAGGCAGGATGTACTGAGAGAGTTATGCAAGGATTCTTCTCATGAGAAGAAGCTCCACAGATGAAATAATGTTCTTCTTGCTTTAACTTTGCACGTATCAGAAACAATTATAGATCATCTTTCCCTAAAATCAAGCTTACGAGTCTCCCCACATGTAGTGGTTTGAAAGCAAACCGAGCGAGAGGCTCCAAGTCAGAAATACAATTTAATAAGAAGAAAGAAAAAAAAGTAAATAAAATAAGATAAATGCAATAATACAAAAACAAAAGCCNAAAAAACCAGATTTTTCTTCTATAGGTTATATGTCTGACCTGTAACTACAAACATCCACTGCCTTGCCTTCAAAAAGTTCTGTGTGGTGTCTCTTGAGCCAGAAAGAGGTGAATTTGTACTAAAGCATCCACGAAAAGTGTTCTAGGTTACACAGGACTCATTTCACCGCTTCCTGAATTTTTTCTCAATCGGATAAAGAGCTTTCACCATTTTTACAGGACACAGGAGGTTGTCATTGTGGGCCATGACAGGGAGTGACAGGAGTGCCTGTGCCCAATCAGTCACCATGGAAAAGCTGTTGGTGTTCCCAGCGGTGCTCTGGAACAACCCAGAGGGGCCACACAGCCTTGTCTTCATCACCTGCTATTGTCACAGTTGTGTTCTCCAGGAGCCAAGGCCAAGCACCCACAGTTCCCATTTTCCCTCAAATAAATCTTCTCTGCACCTTCTCCCACTTCCATGGTGTTGATTCCTGTCTGTTTGTAGGAGCTGTTGGACAGAAATGCTCCCCTTGGAAAATGCTGTGAATAAACGTTGCACCTTGGCCTGTCTCTGCAGCTCTTGGGGGACGGTTACCTTTGTTAGATGATAACTGAAAACTACAGAAAAACCTTAGAGAGTTTTTCTCTGAAAAAGGAGAGTAAAGAGCTCCCAAAGGCTGGGAATCTCATATACTTTCACAAATTACGAGAAGTCAGGACTTTTTCACCTATCCACAAATCCTAGGTCTCAGAATTAAATCACAAGACTTTTCTAATGACTTCTCTATCCTTTGATATTTCCAATATTTATATAGGTTCTTTCAAGAACAACAACATGCTGTGTATTTAATAGTGCTCTTTTTAATGAATTTTTCTTCTTAGAAGCAACCCTAGAGAATAATTTTGCCTTCAGCTCAGCTGCTGCAGCCACTATACACATTATTACCACCACACTCGACCAGATAAGTCTCATCTTACAAGGTTCTGACACCTTTGCCACTCCAAGCACAAGGTAATATGAACAAACGAGATCATAAAAAAAGGTTCTGACATATAACTAGTTAATTCACACATTATGTTCTGATAGCTGAAATTGCCTTCCTTACTTCATGAAGAGATTTTAGGACTCGAAATGAGAAATTGGGTGGTGCTGTTCCCCCTTCTCTGATCCCATTACTCACTGGACAGAGCTGTCACTAGGAAAGCTTAAACACTAAATATATTTATTGTATTAGCCATTAGACATTTCATATATAGCTCAAAAGATGCACTTTCAAACTTGCCAATTATCTTTGATGAACATGTCACCCAAAATAATTGTGTACATTCAGTGCAGTTTTCCTAAGGATTTTCTTCCCTTTAATACATTAGAAGGCTGCTGCTCATAGCTGATGATGCAGCTTTGTCAAAATGGAGCCAACATCACCAAAAGCAGAGCACAAAAGACAAGATGACCTTTCTGCTGTACTTGCAGCAACTAAAGTGAAAGAAATGAGATAGAAAATCAGACTAGGAAAGTATCCTGTCATTACTGCAACCCTGGAGAAACTTTACATACGAAAACTGTACCTGATCTGCCTTCAAACACAGGCCCAGCCAAACAGATCAAATCTCCAGCATTTTGCATTTCCTGCACTGAGCTACACAAACACCTTTGGGTGGGGGCTGCAAGGATGATGACTCTGCAGATTCATCACTGGGAAAAACACCCCCTCCTCAGGGTTTGCATTCACTCTGTTTCTGTTCCATACGCTGAGTTAATTTGGATTTCATCAGCCAGCCCCAGCCCACACACTGCCTCACACCTGAGCTACCTTGAAGAGTGGTTGTGAACAAAAAAAGAAAAGTAAATCTGCCATTACCAACTAAAATCCATTTTTTCCAATTTCAGATGGAGGTTTCCAGCCTCATAGGAGTAATGGGACACAACCACTGACATTATAATTCAATAAAGGGAAAAGAAATCATATCTGTCAGTCCATCTTTGCATCACAGGGCCTCCTCCTTGTTCCTCCTAGCTGACCTCTGCAACAAAGCTGTCAGCTTGGAAGAGCTTAATATCTTGAGAAGATAACCCCCTTAAATTTCTTCTCTGGCTCGCTGACATTCTGTCAACTAGGAGAAAACCTGGACCAAATTTAGGATCACTGGGATTTCTTTCAGCTTACGGTGCAGCACGCCAATGCTGTGTGCATCTGCCCAGGGTAAACTCTCCAAGAGTGCCTGATCCTGAAAACTGTCAGGAGTCCAAAAACTTTACTAATGCCTCTTAGCAGCACGCTGCTTAGAAATTAGCAGAAATTTTGGGGCAGAGAAGGTTTAATTCTCTTTGGACTTTTGAACATGTAAATAATGCCGTACTAGAACACATCAATGCCAGCCCAGCTCCACACCTCTGCCTCCAAACTTGACTGGCATACTCAGAAGAATTGGAATTTCATTGTCCTTCCCCAACTGGAGAGGTCTGCAGCCCTCCTGGACCAAAATGGACAACTCCACCTCAGACAGGGATCCAATCTCAACCTGCCGGGGCTGAGCATCACCAACACTTAGGCTGGGAAGTGGGATGGAAACCAAGGAACCTGTCAATCTCCAAGGCTTTCCTTGTGCTCTTCAGGAGTATTTCCTGTTAAATTATAGAAGTGTATTTGTGTGTCAAATCACCATTTCGAAACCAGGTGCTAAAAATCTGCCTTTGGAAGTGTGGAGATAGAAGCAGCATTTACTTCTTGCACAGGGATGGAATATCCTGTGCCACGGGCAGTGCACACATTCCAGCATTGTTCTGCTGTACCAGGATGGGAGAACGTTCTGAGGAAAAACCTTCATTATTCTCATGTTGTTGTAATACACAAGCACTATATGAAGTTATTAATGAATTCATTTAGGCTAAAAGCTGCTGCTACTACTAATTGTAACTACTGCGTGAGAAACTGATTTTGTTTAATTAACATTTGGGCAGTCAACTTAGCTACAATCCAAGCTGAGGTCCTGCTTTTCATGTTCTGACATTGCTGGCCTTCTTAAAGTCTCTGCCATCAAAATCATTCACAGTCTTAGGACCAGAATCAGCATTTAGTTATCTAAAGCCCATTTAACCAAATTTTCCACAAACATTTTCCATTAAAACACAGCTTTTAACTCTTTTTTTCCCCCTTCTCAGGTGAGCAATTTTCAATCACCTTTTACAAGGCTGGAATTTCAAGCACTGAGTGAGTCATAAAGAACCAGAAGTAAAAAAAAAAACTCCAGGGAAGAGACTGATAATCAAATCAAAAGACATTGTTTATTAAAGCATATCAAGTGAAGATATATAATTTGCAAGTTCAGTTGCAACAGCTGACACCTGCCCTTCGCTGTGTTAACAGTAAGGTACAAAATCCCTATCAGCCACCCTAATACTGGCACTTGGCAATTAACATGTTTTTAAAATGCATCTAAATCTAAAATCTGATCACATTTATTGCAGGAGTAGAAGAACTTCAATTTAATCTGCCTGCTGTTGGTGCAATGAAGTATTATTGCCATTCTTTGCTGTGCACAGACAATATGAAGGATTTTGGAAGGGAAGTTAGCAGAAGCTGTTGGATGTGCACTTTATTACCGTAAAATTTAATGTATTTCTGGAAAAGTGCATGGAAATACCTTCCATTTTGTGGATCTAAGAACACCTGAGAAACATGATGGCCAGGCTCTGGCACTGGGCTTTGCACACAGATGGGAAGATCATTACATCTCTATCAAGGAATGTGGCATTAAAAACTTCAGCAAAGGAGTGGGATGAAGCAGAGACAACAATGATTAATGCATGAACAGTGTCCACTCAACCATTGAGGCAGTAATAAAGGTATTAATTTGACTGCAAACATTAAAATATGTACAGTAAGATGGATTTTTGAACAGTGCAGTGTGGCACAACCCTAATACAGTACACTAAAATCATTCATTACAATGAATAAATAGCTTAATGAGATTTGAAACATCCAGCACTCTCTGTGTAAGCAGGTGATGAAGTGAAGCCTGATATCGGCACCACTGAACATAAATTATGCAAAAGTAATACTTTTAATGTCATCTATTCACTGGCATTGTTGCTTTTGTTAAATATTCCAGTGTACATCCTTCTGGGACAATATCAAATTAGTCTGTCCTGGAGTTTACAACAAATTCCCCTGCAACAGCCTGATTTGCATAAAAGTAAACAAAATAAAAATGTGCACATGCAGTGTGATTTCCTTCCCTTGGTTTATTTTTGTAAGGAAGAGAATTCATCTTACCAGGGCTAGAACATCTCTTTGTTTTGTTGGTTTTTTTGTTCCTGGTAGTGTATTACTCCCTCAAAGTCAGTTGCCACATTAAACATGGTATTCCATGTTAAACTGCAGGGGTATAAGATGAACTGCTGGAGCACTTTTTCCCCCCCTATTAATTTAAACAACTTATTAACAAATCAAGCCATTTTATTTAAATTACGCGCCTAACCATGTAATTAGTTAAGTAAAATCACTTAAAGCACATTTTTCTTCCCATTTTAAACTGTGATGTTGGAACTGTTCTATGGTAAAGCAGAAAGAAAAGCAATTACTCCAACAATGTTTTTTTAAAAGGCTGGTACACAGGTTCTGTGCAGCACAGACAAGGCTGTGGTGGGTTTTGTTTAATGATCACTTATTTCTTTACTGTGTACAGACACAGCTCAGAGTTTTGGATTAATTTCAATAAATATAAAATCTTTATTCTAACTGTTGCAAAGCACTTGTTATTTACATTTGGAAGTGCAGGATTACTCATGCATGGCTGTCTGTCAATTAATCCAATATCACCCTGTGGATTTTCCCATTTGTAATTGGAAAAATAGAGCTTTTCTGGTTCTCTGCAGAAACAACAGCCATTTAACTACAGGTGGTGCTCACAGTGGTAGTGTGCACATTTCTTCAATGTTTATATAGAAAATAAACCCCCTATTTCCTCCAGAGATAGTAAAGCATTTTGGGGGGTTATTTTCCTGTCTCTAGTATTAAAGAGAGGTTTTATCAACGACAGAAGGCAGAATAGCAGCAATGGGTGAAGGAGATTAACAATTTTCCCAGCACGGCGTGGCTCAACCCCAGCCAAAGCTCAAACTCCCCTGGTGGGATGGGGGAGAGAACCCAAGGAGTAACGGTGAGAAAATTTGTGGGTTGAGATAAAAACCCTCCTCAGTGGTGCCTGAGAGTCACTGACCCCCTCTGCTGAGTCCCCACAAGTTCCAGAAGCAGAGGGAAAGTGACCCAGAGCAGAGCACTCCTCTGCCAGGTCACCCCACGGGAGAGGGCGGCGGGGGATCTGCTGACAGTCACACAGCCAGGCTGCATGAAATCAAATGGAAAAGCTGATGGATTACTGTGAACACTGGCTCCCAGAACTCCTACATATTCAATGCAAAAGAGAAGGAATAAAGATTAACCGAGTGTGTATTCCCTACGGTGTCCCAGAGAACTTGGGTTTTTACCAAGTTCAAAATCCAGCAAGTTTTATCACAGGGCACCTATTCATCAGCTACAAAGTGGCCTGGAAAAACTTATCAGTGTGCCTTTGCAGTCACCCATGATTACTCTCTCAAGCCTCTTGGATTCTTAAGGTATTTACAGCCAATTATTTACATCCCTTCTTAAGTGATTTCCTAGAAAAGATTCACACAAACATCTTTGGACACCTTCCAGGGACTTTCAGTTTTATGAAATGCCATCACATTCACCAGTCACAGTGCTATATTGGTACCAGCAATCATCCAAATTCGAAGGGTTTGTACTCAAAAGTAAAATACAACAGCTCTAACTGTCTGACTCAAGTGGAGAAGTGTCCTTGGCCAGCAGCAGGTGGGGGATTCACTTTTGAGGCACACACTGCAATGCAACATTGCATGCTCCAAAAAACCAAATACCATTTAATGCACAAATTCATATGAAGGAAAAGGGAAAAAAACCTCTCAATAAATATGACTCAGCACCAGAAATTTCATTCCAGAAAGGTAATTTTGGGGGAGATAAACCCACAGAGTCCAACTCTGCTGCAGGATAAATAGGTGTTTACCTTCATTCAGTGGAAGAGTAATCTCAAGTACGCCATGACAGAATTAACATCACCTAATTACTCATCAAATGCAGGAGCAAAGCTTGCTGACTCAGCCAACATCTTCCTTTTTTCTTGCTGCTCAGTGTGTCCATATCTCTGCAGCACACGGTAAGACACAAAGGTGGCACAGCAGCTGTCACCACAGGGGCCGTGGGCTCGTGTTTGCAAAATACATCCCAACCTGATTACACGCTTCAGCAGCTATCACTTCTCAAAATTCAATAGAAATTAATTTCTCAACAATGAGGGCAATTAAAAGGTCTGCATACTATAAAGTAAGAATACCTGCTGACACACCAGCTATGCCAATAAAGCTGTAAACAAAGCTGGAACGCAGGGATATTGAAAGGAAGACATCAAACTTCCGTGCTCTGATTATGGGTCTGTTAATACAGTTAATGAAACAGTTACTGGTTTAATACAGTATTAACTCCAGCACAGCTTGTGGTACAGTAAGTTACACGCAGCAATGAAATTTTGTCCTCTAATTAAAGGACTTAATGTAAAGTAAAAAAGAAAGCTTTCACTATATTTGTGGTAAAACATCATTGTTAAAAGGTTCCAAACAATCAATGCAATCAGCACTTCTGGAGCTCATTGGAGGCCTTGTTTTCACCACTCAATATGAGCTGCTTCAACCTCTAGCCATGCCTGAAATCTGAGCAAAAAAATAATGGTAATCAAAAAGATTCTGGTGACTCACAGGTCCCAACTGCACTGTCTGTGAAGCAGGAATTTTCTGAGAGCAAGGTGAACTGAGCAGGGTTTGTCCGAAATACTTCAGGAAATTCAGGAATACCATGATGATGCCTCAACAGAAACGGCATGAGAAGCCTCCCCTTTATCCAAAAGGATTAACTTTAATCCAAAATAAACAGTTACCCTTTTAGACCTCAGCATCCAAAATCAGAGAGCAAAAGAAAGAAGTGTTGTCGAAAGTGAACTGGGACTCAGCTCCTGGCTGACCATCAGAATTAGCATCTTTTTGAAAGTGACAAATTCACCGTGCCCTAACCACATGTGTAAGTAAAATTCCTACTCCAAATCAGCAGTGCCTGGCCACCGTAACTCCTCTGGCAGGTGTAATAAATACAGGTGCCTGTATTTAAATACAGAGCACACAGCCATCTCCACAAAGGGGATGTGTTTTCCCTTCCTCGAAAAACCTCCCCAAAATCCTGAGTGCCCACGCTGAACATCTTTTGGCCTTGACACATTTCCTCAGTATCTGCCTGAAGAAAGCTCCCACCGTACGACGACAAAAACGAAGGCAGGATGACAAAGTGCCTTTCCTTACCCCGGCAGCTGGCTTTAACTAATTTCCAGTTACTGAACAAGCTCGTGCAGGTGTGGAGCGTTCGGTGGCATGGGGACAAATGAGAACAGCAGCTCCCTGCAGCTCACAATCAGGCAGAGGAGCGTCTGCGCCGGCTGCCACCGCCACCGCCACAACAGAACCCGCGGGGCGTCATCACAGTTCAGGTGGAGTCCACATCTCCCTCCCATCATCACTTTATTAAGCGCTTTTCGAGATACCCAAGCTGCTGCTCTGGCGGCCCACAAGTCTGGATTGTCTCTGGCCACACATTCAAGCTTTAAATCGGAAGAAACCGGGTGTCAGACGCAAGCGATGATTTGGGAGGAAATAATGTCTTTTTCTTGGAGAACTGAATAAACAAAGTGAGGTGGTTTTGCTGAGCTCAAGCAGCTTCCTGGCAGACATGTGACCCACAGTCTTGATGCTACCACAGCCCAACTCTTTATTTTTCAGTGGAGTTAAGCCACAAGTTGACAGTGGTGTTACAGCAAAGGAAGGAAACTCCGTGGTCACAAGTGAGAAATTCTCCCAAAGATCCCTAAGATCACTCTGGGAAGCTTCAGGAAACAGGAGGCTTAAAATCCATACTTTTTTTTCCCAAGTAGTTCCTCAAGTTATGTAAGAAATTGGGCCACTGACATTTCACCCTGTTGCAAAGGGTCATAAAAAAATAAAGACTTAAACTGCAGTCTAGGCTGGAAATACCACCAGTTGCCCAATACAAAAGAACACAAACAAACAAAAAAAATCAATTTCAGTGTCTTATCTAGAAAACACAACACAATGGTCCACAGAACTGCTTGGGATGCAAGTTCATTTTCACATATGAAAGTGAAAGGGTCTCCCTGAAACTGGGCTAAACAGGCAAAGGCAGATTTCACTTGCTAAAAATGGGCACAAATTAAAGAGGCAATCTTTTCCCCAAAGCCAATTGTAAGTTTACACTGTCTTTAATCTGGTTAAGTTCAAAACTGAAGCAGGTTTTCCCACTCTCTAGCACCAACATTCTCTCAAGACATTCAAGCAGAAGTTCTGCATCAGGGACAGATGCTCTCCTGCCACCCCACCTGGCTCAGGCTTGGTGGCCACCCAGCCCCAGGTTCTGCCCAGTTTTGCCCCCATTCCTGTCACAAAGTCACTCCCCCAGAGGCAGGAAGGAGCCTTTGTTCACCAGGTCCCACTCTGCAAACACACACTTAAGCAATAATTAGTTTTTTTAAGTCCTTATGCTTTAGACTTGTGGCTTTTTTCAGTCTGAGTAAGGCAACACCTCCAGGATCTCAGGCAATGCTGGAGACTTCAGTAAACAGGAATTGCTTCTAATAATATGCAAGAAAACAGTAAGATTTTAAGAAATAGGCCTGATAGGAATAACAGAGTCCTCAGAATAATGAAGTGATGTCAGCTGATAGCAATCATTATTCTACTCCAGAAAAATTCCTTTACAATTTAAATACCATGAATACCTCTCTGCCCACAAAGGACATTCCACACCTGCTTTTTCTATTCATTTAATTCATCAGCTTTTCAATTTTTTTTTTTAACTGAAACAGAGAGACAACTAATTAAGTGCTAATATCACAATGAAGGACTGGGCAAGACGAAAAGTCTATCTCAATATTCCCTCAGAGAAAAAGACCTCTTCAGGTGATCAAATTGTGCAAAAATTTAAAAGAGAACTTCATATAAATTAAGAAGTATGTTGCCATTACAGATCAGAGAGCAGCCCTGGGAGCAAATTTAGCTGCTGGTGAAATCACAGCATTGCTGTGACAAGACAATACACTGAACTCAATCATTTTCATATTTTGCATTGCAGAGCCTACACATGAAATGCTGAAATATTATTTTAACATCAGTTAAAACAACATTTCCTCTCATCAGGGAAGGAGTTTTTTTGGGTTCTTTTTTTTTGCCAGGTTTTGCCTGCTGCCTCAATGCTCCAGGGTCAAACAAGATTTTTCCCTTTGGTAAAAGAATTTTTCTCTTATGCCCACCTATAATTCTTGTGGGTACTTTATTATTTTTGACACTTCTACTCATTGCCAGCAAAATCTGTACGAGGGTAGTGATGCTGCCCAGCTGGTTGAAAAGTTGCTGGGAAGTCAGTCAGGGAGAGACAAGGAGCACTCAAGCTTTGTCTCCTTAGAATAGGCTGAAAAGCTCTTGATGCAACACTGCCTGCTGAGAACTGCCAGAATACAAACAAAATAAAAGTTTAATTATTTATTTTACAGAGTATGTCTAGATTAGACAATGAACATAGGCTTCAAAATAATTTCCTTTTCTCTTGAGCATTTACTGACCCCATCTGTGTGTGAATTAACTGAAGTTCCCTTCCCAAGACCCACCGTGACCTAAGATATGCTGATAACCTGAGTAGGAGAGCTGTATCCATTTGGCTTTTATTTTTAATTAAACTTCCCTTATTTCCATCATTCTTTCTTCTCAGTGGGATATAGACAAATCCATTTTTCTCTGCTTGTTGCTAAGTCTGAAGAGCTGTTCCATAAAAAAAAATCATACAAACTGGGTATCATTCTTGGGGCAGAGGTGAGACAGCAGCAGGTTCTTTACCTGGTTTTTCTAATGCCAAAATCACAACACAAAAACAACCTGAAACAGAGCGGTGCCCACTCCATTTGCAGGCACAAACACTTAAATTGCCCCCACAGCCCAGCCTTACATACCTGGACATTTTGCACAAACTCAATTAAATGCTCCAGTGCTTTTCAATATTTTCCCACTTGTCAATATAAGGAGATGTGTGCACACAAAACCCTCTGCCTTTTAAGCAGCCTTTTTATCTACTCCCATTACTTCAGTGGCAGTGCTGTGTTTTGTGAAGTAACAGTACAATGCTACAATAAACGGCAATGATGAGCCACACTCTGCATTTCCATGTTCTTAGGTTTTAAGGTTGGGTTTAGATTGGAATCTTACAGGTTTCCTGCCCCATCCTGAAGAGGGAAAGATCCCTTTGGGGACTTTTCATCTCTGAGATTTTTCCAAGATGCTCCTAACATCAAAATTAAAAAAATCTCAAATCTAAAATTTAGACCGTGGCATGGCCGGCATTTTTCCTTCCTTACCAGAACTAGTTCACAAACACCAAGTGAGATCTGACTCGAGGTCTCTGACATTTCCCCCTCTGCCTTGTGTTTGTTAAAAGACAGATCTCTTCTGACAGGGCTTCTTTGGCTTTGCTTTTCTTTTTTTCCTGAATTATTAAGTAAAATCTCTGCTATGGGCCCCACTGCATGCTTCATTCAAACAAAACTATTTGCACAATGCTCGAAAGCTCCTTTTTCAGAAATGGGAAACATAAACGGAGAAGGAACTAGGTCTGTACAATGAGATTATTAAGGAAACATTTGTCTTTAAAGCACCTGAATCCCCAGTTTGCTGCTGTGCTGTAACACAAGGCTCATTGCTTTCCCTCTGCCTACCACGCAATAGGCTGTGGGAGTTCCACGGGGACTAAAGTAAATTCTTTGTTATGTCTGCACAAAGTAGTAAATGAAGCATGCAGCTCAAACCTCTCCTGCAGCGGCCAGATCCTCAGTGCTTTTCCTTTTGGAGTGGGAGATTTAATGCTATTTTCCTTTCCATATGCTTCATCTTTCAGCTTTAGCATAAAAAGGAAAGGGAAAATCTAAAGGCTTCGTTTCGCACTAACTGCTCCCTTCAGATTCTGAGACATGTCTTGATGAAAGCTCAGTTGTGATGGAGCAAAATCAAAAGAGGAAGAAACTTCACCCCATGAGATGATACTTAAAAGGGGGGGAAAAAAAGACCTTGGAAGAAAAGTTCTTTATTGAGTAATTAGCCACAATCTTAGATAAGACAACAGATCAAACAAGTTCTCTTAAAAGAGTTGCTGTGGGAAAGAGAGAGAGGCTTTTGGCAAGGGTTTACAAATAACGCTAAAAAAATTAAAAAGCAGAAACACTGGTAAACTTTTCCACCAAAATTAAAGCTAGCCATGCAGTTGTGTCTGCTTCACTTCAAAATGCAAAAGGGTCTGGGGAAACTCCAGAGGAAAATAAGCTCTTCCCCTCCTTCCCCAAATACCAAGCCCAAGGAGGGCTCTGCCATGCCAGGATTCCCAGCCCTTACTCGGGACCTGCCTGTCCAAACTGGATCCAGGCAGCTGGAGCAGGGGACTCAGATGGCCCAGAGCTGTTCCCCACATGCTGCTCCTCAGCTTCAACTTCACAGCACTTTGCCATCTCCCTCTGCTGACTTTTGCCACCAGGTTAAAAAAAGGATGACTTCAAATCCTAAATAATTAAGCATTCTGCATTTTCCCCATCATTGCAGGACCACTAATTTAGAAGGAACCACATTATTAATTTGTACAGCTCTGATCTGCACTGCCGTAACACCTGTGCCCACCTTGCGAGTCTAATTTCCACAAATGCCATCTATGAACTACCAGGATGCTCCCATGGACATCCATCAACTCTAAACAAACTCTGGAAAATCAGTAGGATGAGCTGTGCATAAACCTGTTGGCCTGAATAAAACATTAGCGGAAAAAAAAAAAAAAATTAAAAAAAATATCACACCCTAAGCCTGACATCCTCTTTTTATCCACATCCCTCCTTGGATGCATCCCTACTACATCTGAGTAATTCCCCAGTCCCAGAATAGTCACGCTCGATTCATGAGCTAACACTTACCAACTTGCCAGATGCTTTACCTCAGATGACAAGTTTTGTTTTATATATGCAACGAAGACTTAAATCAAAACCCAACTATAAATATTTGGATGAGACATTTTTTTGTCACATTGTGAAAACCTAATTAAAGGGCTCGTTACATGTGTGAGTGAGCGCTGTCTAAATAAAGCTGGTGCTTGCCCTGGGCTTGTTATAAACCCAAGCTAGAGCATCCATCCCTATTCCCAAACCCACACAGGGCTCACTAGCCTCTCCAAAGGCTGGGCTGGAGAGTCCCTGATGAGTCTGGAATGGTTTTCCTTGACAAGCAGTTTGCTCAGCCCACTGGATTAGGGGCAGCACATTCGCCAGTTAGTGGTGAAACAAATACAAGTCTCCACATGCAGTGGAAGGGATGGGGATACAGTGAGGAATTCAGCAAAATCAGTTTTCCCACAAAAAAATTAACTGGGCTTTTGAGTAGGATTAGTGGCAGATAGTTCTAACTCTCTGCAGTCTTTTTATGATATTCTTTTTGTGATATTCTCAAACATCCAAAAACATTTCAGACAAAAGAAAAACACATGCACTCATTCGGATGTCAGTGGGTTTCTTCCTGAAATAAATGTTTCTAAACAGGCACGGCCAGCCGTGAGAACAAAACAATTTAAAAATCTATTATTAAAAAAAAAAGGGGGAAGAAACAAATTACAGCTGTAATTTGTTTCTTCCCTTGTTTTAAAAAAACAATAGATTTTTAAATCCTAACTTCAAGAAGACTATAAGCAAAATTATTATGTTTGAGTTTAAGGGCACGCCTGACCTCTTTTATAAAGGTTCTGCCCCTTGTACACAGGGTGCTATTAAGTTTCCAGAGGTGATTTGGAGTTTATGGCCAGGAGTCACAGCCTGACCTTCTGGGCATCTGTTCAGAGTCACTCACCAGCTGTGACATCCCTGAGTGCCCTTCTCTTGTACAAAAGCACTGTGATACTGAGCAAGCAGTGACCCAGGCCATGGATCAACCTATGCTCTCAAGCATCAAACCAGAAAAGATGAATTTTGGAACATTTTTCCTTCAGATAGAGCTTGATACACATTTTATATAGATCTATTCCATGACCAGTTTCAGCTGCTGTTGAAACACTTCCACCTCTGGAAGATTTTCATCAATACTGTTTAGAGTAGATTAATTACCCTAATGTTAAAAATAGGAAATACAATGCAAGTTATGAAACAAGAACTCTTCAATCTGTATGATTAAATGGAATTAGGAACCCCTGGTCTGCTGCCTTAGTCTAACTCCTGGAGCACAGGAAAAGGATGAGCCAGGCCATGGAAAAATGGAACCAAAGCAGCCTTTAGACCATTCATTAACAACACAGCACACCTTGGTGGATGCAAGACAGGATTGTGCCAGTGACTGGGTGTATAAAGTCTAAAAACAGAAACACACATCCACACAGAATTCATAACAAAACAGGCTGCACACTACGGGAATCTTTTTTCACATTTTTGCAAGGTTTAATCTCACAAGTTTTACTGAAGGAAGCAAGGGGAGTCAGGAGCCAGGAGTTATCACTTGACACGTCTTGTAGCTTTTAATTGACCATGCCCAACCTGAAGTTTAGATTTTCTAAGCTAAAAAGGTTCATAGCAAACAGGATTTGGCCAGTTGGAGGTGCAAATATTCTGTGGTGCATCAGTATCTTGTACATACAACAACAGGCACAGAGCAGGTTTCTGTTCTGAGTTCCACACCTGGGAATATCAAGGTTTGTTTTGGGCTTTGGTTGTTTTGTGCTTTTAGCATCCAAGCTGTGCACTTCTTCCAAGTGATGCACTAATAACATTATTGCTCTTTAATGGCATTTTTTTTTATTATATAATTATGCCAGAAGCCTCACAGCCATGGAAAATATATGTTCACTGGCTTATAATTGCTTTATCATCATGACTATAATCACAAACGAGGACCTTCCAGAACTGAGAGCCAACAGAGGCTTTTACTCACTCGGTTCTACCTGTCACCATAATAAACACTCCCTGGAAATCTCCCCTGTGCTGTATTTTAAAGGATTACATATCCCAGAGTCTTATTTATGTATTTTGAGTGGGTGGTTGCTTTTGTACAAAACTGTTTCCATTTCTCAGGATGAAGTGTGCCGTGCAGAGGGACGAACAAATGCAAATGTAGCTTCTCCCTCCCACACAGCTGCTCACAGCACACTCCTGCAGGGAGCCTGGGATCCTCCAGGTGCCAGAGGAATGGTGTTACCTGTGCTACAGGTGTTTGTGCACCTTCCCAGCACAGGGGAGCTCCCCCCTGGAACGCTGCTCCCATCCCACATCCCAGGAGGAAAGTGTGTGAAAGTCAGTGAAAGAGTCAGGGGATGTTCCTGTCTCAGCAGAAATGCTGCATGCAGGAAACACCAAATCACCTGCAATGCTTACTGCCATAGTTAAAACAAAGCCCGCCCCCAAATCCAAAAAATCCGTCCCAATAATGCCCTGAAAGAGACAGGATTACTTTAAATTGTGTATGGCTTCCTTAAATAGTAGCAAACCTGTTTTCAGCTCAGTTCTTGGGGTTAGATCCTGTTTTATGAAGCTTTTGAATATCATCTTTTCCTAGATGAGAAAACTGGGAGAACTCTTTTCAAGGCTATTTGAAGGTAAAAATTATTTTGCATGAAAGCAACAATTAATTAGCACTCAGCAAGGTTCCCTCTAGTCTATGCTGTGAAGTAAAAGCAGGTCACTTCTGCAGCCCCTCACACCTGTTACAGGTCACAGACCCTTACCTGAACACAGTATCTTATTTGCTGTTTCAGCACCTCAAGGTTAAAGCCTATTTTCCTTCCAAATATAATAGCAATTAAATACTTTTTTTGCATAACTGTATCAAGGGATAGAATCTGAGATGCTTCTTTGAGAGCTGAAAAAATGCAATCGCTGCTTACATTTTTAAAAAACTAAGTATTTGTGCTCTAATTTATGCTCCAGACCCCAAGACTGCTTTTGTTCCTCTTCATATCCTTTCTCCTAGAAGGACACATTTAACAGGAGGGCCACCACACCCACCATTCTTTAAGCTCCTTCTCAAAGATGAATTCCTTCCTGTCTTTCCTGACTGAGACGGGGGCAATCTCCATTTGATTAGTTAGGACGGCTGGCTGGCAGCTTTAAATTATTTGTATATCAGCATTGATGCTGCTCCACATTTAGTGTAAATGCAATTATCATTAGGCCACTCAGAGCTATCAACTGAGAGTACTCTGAGGAATGTCAATGCCTAAGCAGAAATAAATGCATGCACATGCACACAGGTGGACTTGGAATAAATTCTTGGGCTCTCTTCCCCTCCTCTGCCCATCAGAATTCTCCTCTAGGGTCTCTGCTCTCATTTTCTCACACTTCTTACAGTAAATGCTACTTGAGAAAAGCAATCCATGTGAGGCAAGTTTAAAATTTCACCCCCTCCACCCTCCCTGGAGCTGTGATAGTTCTCATGAAGTTAAAAGGATGCTCTGTTGGAATGTCAGGCGAGGCTCCAGCCCCATTCCCACCAACATCCAAGAACCTTGGCTTCATATCTGGGAAGGAGCTCAGTGTGGCTCATCACCCCCGTCCCAGGGTGTAACTACACTGAACAGGACTTGCAAGGCTGCTGGATAAAAGGGCCTGGAAGGGAGGATTTGAACTCTTTGGATGCTGATCCTTGGGGAAGACACAACAACCAGGCTGCTCCAGTCACAGCCCCAGCTCGGGCAAGAGCAAAGTGAAGATCCACAGCCAGGACATCAAGCCATGATATGAAAAAAAATAATCCACCAAACCAAAACCAAAACACCAAGTGTAGGACACTGGCCTATCACACATTTCTGATGTGATTTTGCTCAAGTCTCAATGAAGACTCATGTCAATCCAAACTTGAGGAGGGCAAACAGCACTCAGGGCATTTCTCCCTGTCCCTGCTGACCAAGAGGAGCTCACCAAACTAACACTGGCTCTGTGCCTAACTTCCCATGGCAGTGCCACAGGAAATCAATCCCTCAGCCTGGAAAATGGGGCAAGAGCAGTTCCTGCTCCCCACGGAGCTGGGAGGCCAAGAAATCTGGGATGGATGGGCTGCAGGATGGATCACTAAAGGATGTCAGTGGGCCAGCTCCCCTCAGAGCGCAGAGGTACTGTCAAGCTCCTTGCTAAAAAAGAGATTTCTTCCAAAGAAACTGGCCAGCAAAGGCTAAAACCAGATCCCACAAGTTGGATAACCTGGGTGCTTGAATAACCTGGGTGAAAATGACAAAAAACACCAACAAAACAGAGTACCCAAACCAAAACAAAGACTCCAAGCCTCCTCACTCTGTTCTAACACTTTACTCAGGGAAATGACAGCAGGCTACAAACAGAAGATGATTTCCAGCTACAAGGGAAAAAAAATCATCCTGAAAAGCAGGAATTTAATAAAGCTACTGGAGCTTTTTTCACTGCACTATTAGTTAAGATTTTCAAATACATAAATGAGAGTTATTTGACTGACGGCCTCTTTATCAATGGTATAATCAGCTTTCTACTGTTGGAGTAAGACATTTATTTCAACAGTAGAAACATTTATTTTAGCTGTAGAAATATAAACCTATTTATTTCCAATATGCAAAAGTAACCCTTGGTAGTATAAACTAATTTAAAGAGAAAGGCGATTTCTTATCTGCAGAAAGCAAACAACACCAGCAAAGGACAATGGTCTGCATTTTTATTAATGCAAACATTAACCTTCTATTGCCACACTTGGATTTCTAGCCTCAGAACAATATCATTATCTACAACGGAACTAAATTTATGATAATCTAATTTTACCATACATTATTTAAGTATCAGGACATTTATCTATTAATTTCCCCTTTTACCTCCTTACAGTTAATATTCCCAGCCTGCTTACAATTTTCAAGGGCAAGTCTGCTTCATCACCAGCTGTCATCATTAAAAAATCATTTCTTGTATTTATAAAGCAAATGTAAAGTAGCAAGCCATGTCACAAAAGCTAGACAGAGAACATACTTCTGCATACAGTCATGTGCTGATTCCTACTTGACTGAACACAATCATATTTTTAGGTTCTATAATTAATAGCTAACAGCTTTAAAAGTCTCACTAAATATTCATTATTAGAGGAAAAGAATTGAGAAGACCTAATCCATTTTAAATGTCTCTGACAACTGCCATTAAAGCATCCTTGTGCAGCCTGTCACAGATATTTATATTCAGGCAGCGTTGAGATGGATCGTGGGAGTCCACATCCTGTATTGTTCTTCCCCTGTTAAGTGTGAGTAGAGTAAGTGTCAAATGGTACAAAACACCTTACACACTTACCTCCTCCCAAACACCACTTCCCTCTGTATTTCCACAGAGTCACAGGGACCTTCTTCCATGGTTTGAATTGACTTCTAAAGTCACCTCGTCCCACCCCCTGTCATGGGGGACTCCTTCCCCTATCCCAGGCCGCTCCCAGCCCTGTCCAGCCCGGCCTTGGACACTGCCAGGGATGTGGAGCTGTCACCTCTGGGTCATCACCTCGTGCAGGGCCTCAGCACTCACAGTAAAGTCTCTTCCTCACACCTGGTGTGTGAAGCACACGAGTGCCAGCCTTTCAGACTGTATCAGGTTTTTATTGCTGCCCATGGGAACATCAGGAGCAGTGCAGAGATCACGAGGGGACACAGAGCCACCACTTCATTCACTGCTGCTGGGCCAGGAGGGACCCTTCCCTCAGCTCAGGCAGAGCTGACTCCATCAGGAGCCTGCAGCTCACGCAGCTGATTCTCCTAAAGGCCTAAAAAGATGCTGCAAATGTCAGTCCTGCCCCTGAACAATGAAGCAGTTTTTGTATTTTCATAACAATTAATACTTTTTCCCAGTTGCTTAATATAGTTTTCAAAAGCCAAGGGTTTAAAAGTTCATTTTACAATTGACTGAGATGCGGTTTGGATCCAATAATAAGCTTTGCTTAACCTTGAAATTGCCCACATTTAAGTCTGATGAAAAAGCATTATATATAAGCAACACATGATCTTTTTGGTATATATATTTTTCAAGGATTACATTTTAATTTTATTCCCTTTCTCATGAAATCACTTGGAAGTCATACTACAAAACTCAAAATGGGTACAGCTCCCATGAATGCAGGAGGCCCAAGGTCCTGGTACAAGCAGTTTAAGCAGCACAGAGACCTCTTAAAATCAGCATGTTTTCAGAAAGCCAAACTGCAATTTTTCATACTGAAATGCATGACTGGCAGTAATCCATAATCCTGACACAGTGTCAGGGGTGCCAAAGGGCCTCCAGTGAGTGCTGCCTTTGCATTTTTAAAAATGTTTTATGAGCTCAAGACCCCAGAATTAAGTATCTTTACTTCACAAGCAGCCCGCCATTTACTAATACCATAGCAAAACCAAGCCAAAGAAAAACAACCAGCCAAGCACAGAACAAAGGATCTCTAACCCATAAGTAAAGTCTCTTTATCCCCAAATCCTCCACTTTGAGTGCTTTGAGTGTTAAAAGCTAAGAGCTTTCAGCTTCAAGCCCATTACCATTTGCTCTTTTTTATCTGCACCAAATTGCTTTTGTTGCAAATCAACACTGAAAAAAGAGCAGGACAAACAGATGAGCTTACCACATGTACAGCTGATTCCTCACAAATGAGCAGGTTCCCCATTAAGGAGACTGTAGAATTAAGCAATAAGGAGATATTTACAGGCCCAGCAAAAGATGGACTGTTTTATAGTGAATTAGGGCCCCAATCAATTTCCTAATTGCCAGACCACAGTGTTTACCAACCTGATTCCAGAATTACTTAATTCCCTGCTCCAAATAAAAACATTAAATAGCCTGTTGGTTATTTAAATAAGCTGATGCAGCTCCATTTAGCATAAGGACATGATTTTTTGTTTATTTCCAAAGAATATGGAGGCATGGAGCTCCTTACACACAGCTATCTTTGTCACTGCCCTTCAGTCAGTAAAGCAAAGAGTAAAGCAAAAGGGCAAGGCTGGAGCAGCCTTGATTCTTCTTCTCCAAATGCTGTCATAAAAATTAAACATTAGTTTTTAAAGAGAGTTTCTGCTGTGATCCTGAATGGAGAAATACAGAGCTGGTCACAGTCGGTATTTCATTAACATTTCACAAGAACTGTGCTCTGGAACAATTTCTCCAGGTAAAATATGTAGCTGATTTTTTTAATAAGGTTATAGATACAAAAATAAGAAAAAATAAATAGTAGCACCATATCACGTAGTCTCCCAGATGGAAAATCTCCAGAGCAGTTCACAGACACCTTATGCATCTTTTTTCAAGCTTTGTAACCTTAGTATTTCTTTAAAAGAGATTAAAATCTCATCACAGGAGCTAAGCAAGTGAGTGAGACCGAAGCAGATCAATACTTCTCCCAACAGCCCCTCAAGTGCCTCTCCTGAAGGAAAAGCAATGTCATAGCTCGTAGCGGCCCTGCTGTGCCTGCAGCAGGTGTGGGACAGCCCAAAACCCACCCAGCACCAGGAACACCCCCAGCAGTGTGTAGCCCTGGTTTCGTACCTGAGATGTATTGGTTTTCTGAAATTCTTTTCCCAGGGAATGTTCTGTAAACAAGAGGAGTGTTTTTGTAACTGTACTATGTTTTCATTCTTTTCCCTAGGAGGGACTTCTTCTTGATGTCCCTCTAGTCAAACCAATGTAATTGAAGAAGTTTGTCTGTAGTTCATTGGGTAACACCAGAAAAAACTGAGTATTTCTGTAAGTTGATTGTATCAATTAGCTATCAATATTCAGAACTGAAACCTAGCAAAGAAATGCACTCATTCCAGCTTTGGCCCCTTTTCTTATGCCTTCCCTCTGCTGGTATCCATGAGATCTCACAGCTGGATTAGAGTTCCTTTAGTCCAGAGACAACACTTCTTCCTGGGAGTTTGCTCTGTGCTCAGCAATGACACTCTACAGTGCTATTTCAACATAACACCGTGAATTATTTTCACTTAATATCAGCATACCGGATCTGAAGCAAACTGATTAAAATTCCACATGTGTTACTGCCATTAAACCATCATTACCACCCATCCCTCCCACTGAGGTTAAGTGTCTGTCCTGCTCTACCTCAGGATCCCTCTAACATCCCATAATGATTCAGGCTGGGACATCACACAGCATGTTAATTTGGAAATGAAGGGAGAAACATCCAAAAGCAAGAATAACAAAGAATGAACAAAAATTACAGACTAAAAGTAAGATGAGTGAAGTATTGGTCCCAGAGCAGAATTTATGAGTAGTCCAGCAGCTGGCATGTGAAGTTTCTGCCCATAATGATTTTTACTGCCCTAGCTATAATAAAACTAGAGAAATTAGAGGCAGGCAAGAATAATTAGGCCAAATGTACCTTTCCACACCAATACTGGATGGATTTAAACTGTGAAAAAAAAAAACTCCAAACATAAAATAGCAATACCTCTTACCCTGACCTCTGAGCAGTTTAGTGAAAATTTAACTTCTCAATATTATAATTTACCTACAGAAAAAGAACTTCAGCTGTTCTCTCTATACAGGGATACACAATCAGAGGAACTTCAAATACAAAGAAAGCTCAACATTTTAAGTAACTGATAATTCCACCAGTGAGAAAAAAGCTGGAATTACACACAGCAAAACTGCATTTGACATTAAACTTACACATGAACTGTCAAACATATTGATCATAAACTGAGATGGCGACTTGGAAATGCCCTCTCCTCCACCACAGCTATTCCTGAAGAACTTAGACATTTACTTGTCTTTAAGGAAATGCCAGTTGTACTCAGATAATGTAAATTCCTGGAATTTTGGCTTCCTAACAAACGCCCACAAGTGACAAGTTGTGGATCTTTACCTTCCACAATGCCTGTTCCTCACTCATCTTAAATGTCTGATAACCTTCCCTCAATCAAACCTGTGGGTTTGACCCCAAACCAGTTCACACATTTAACCTGCAAATCACTCACTTAGATCACCTCAAATTCGCCTTTGAGGGATGGAAATTGTCTGACAAACTTTATGATGATATTTTAAGAATGATGCAGTTATCTGCAACAGGGCATTTGAGATGAGAGAAGGCAGCACAGTCATTCTGTCTGTGTTTATGTCTGGCTAAAACCTCATCCTGGATTAAAAAAGGCAAAAATTTTAATATCCAGCTCCTAATCATTATCACCTGCTAGAACAAAAAGTTTCAGGTGAAAATTATATTGTTAAGTCCAACAGCTGGCTTTGAAGATTTCAGTAGCACCTCTAGCTGCAGAGATAATGGAACACCCTCCTGGAAAAATCAGAAAAAAAGTTTTAACAATAGAAGCTCCAACACCTTTTTTTTTTTTTTTTTTTTTTTCCCAGCCG
>VXBB01023395.1:1294317-1313678 GCA_013399915.1 Illadopsis cleaveri
CCTTTTTTTTTTTTTTTTTTTTTTTTTTTTTCCCAGGCGCCTCTTGGACAGTTCCCTCAGAGATCCAAAAAAGTGATACAAACTGCCAGGAAAATTAGCATCCTGAAAGAGCTGACAGACACAAATGTACTGTGCAGGTATCTCTAGCAGGTATCTGAATTTATGATAATCCCTCTCCCAAGCACTTCAGGAGTCAGCAGCATGCAGCCTGACACCAGGGCTTTCAAGTCAACAGGGAGCAGGATGCCTGGCTGAAAATAGTAATTTTCGTTTCATTGCACTGTGTCACCACCCCAGGAGCTGGATATTCTGTGATTAGCACTGAGGGAAATTCTCCCTCCTGGGAAGCAGCACCATCCACATCCCCAGAGCAGGCAGAGCTGCAGCTCAGGGCACTGCCCAGCCCAGATTAAAACATCCTCACAGATCCCTGAGTGTGGCAGGAGTGATCTGGGTCTTTCACCTTCCTACTGACACACTGAAACATGTCTGGGGGAAGGATTTTAAGGAGGATCTTGCTCCTTTCAGAGCACAGATCACCCTTCTTAAATTCAGGGAATTTGCATGGGCTGAAGTCCACAGGAAAGTCAGGCTGCAGCCTCTCAATCACTGACACACAGCAGCAGCAACAGGGCACAACCACCAGGTCAACAGACAGGCAGGAACATTGCTCAAGAGATTTACACCCTAGGGAAAAAAAAAAATACAGTTTCTCTATCTGCACTCAAGCTGTCCCCTTTTTTTAAAGCTCATCTAATTAAATCAATACAAATACCTACAAATCTAGGCCTATTTCAGTTAAAATGCAATTATATTTCTTTTAACTAAACTTGGAAAAAAACCCCATTCAATGGGTTAGAAATATTTTTTCCTCCAGCTAAATTAAACTTTAGGTAAACTGCTGGAATAGTTAATCTTAAATGTCAAGAAAACAATTGGAAATGTGTCATTTATATACAAAAACAACTTTTGCAGGTCCTAAACTTAGAGCTTCTGACAAATGTCTGGCTTAATACACAGTTAAATTTCATGGTTACCAAAAATTTTTAAACTCAAAATTTTCCAAGAATTTATTGTTTTGCATAATTAAAAAAAAGTATTACTTATAGCCCCCTGGGGTAGACATGGAGATCCACAGACAATCAGACTTTTAGGAGATTATGGGTTCCAGCTGTTTGCCTTGCCTGGTAATCTCCCTAAGGTGCTGTTTCCTCATGATACCAGTAATCACTTTTCATGGGTTTACATAAAAGGTGCTGTATATCATCAAATCAAAAGGTTATTGCTCTCTTCTTGTTATACCGAATATGTGGCTTAGTGCTAAAAACAGAGAGCCAAAATAAAATGTGCATTTTTACGTTACAGTTGACCTACTGGTTTTTATTCAATATATAAAAGCAAGCATTGAAATTGCCCATTAACAAATTGGCTTCAATATTTCATATCAAATCATGTAAATATATTCACATTTTCAGCAGTTGTGCCTGTCCAGTACTGCTGAGCTTTCAAGTTATGCTCAGGCTGAACAATACAAATCCATGACTTGTCAACATCCTTCATCTCATTAGTTTCATTCAGCAACAAATCTCAGTCATCATGTTTATTAAAACACAAACTGTTCTTGCACCCTGTTGAAAACAGTGGGAGATTTGATGTGGCAAAATACTGCCATGGCAAAAATGCTTTGCAAGATCTTTTCAGGTTGGAGTGGAAGCTCAAGTATTTCCTTTTGTTTAATATTTTTTTTTGCATCTGACAGAAACAAACCTTGCATTGTTGTTGAAGCACAGAAATAGTCCACAGTGAAGTTCCTATAATCATGAAAAAAGCTGAAAACAAGAGGTTTTACTGGAGGGTTCTCTCCTGTGCTCTGCAGCTTCTCTGGCTGGAGCATCTGAACCGGAGCCAGTTCCCAGCAACTGAGTGACCTTCACAGAATTTGGAACTTGGGACTCTCAGAGTCTCTAGAAGCCAAAATCAACCATTCTAAGCCATCTCCCACTCTCTCCATCTGGAAACCTGAATTTCAATGAAGTTGTGTTGACTTATAGGAGAATGGAAACTGAGCGTGAGGAAGCACCAGCATGGAATGGTTTGTGTTGGAAGGAACCTCAAGGAGTCACCCTTTGGGTCATACCTGGGCAATTAAAACGGTTCTGGGCCGCAAAAATCGAAATTAAAACCACCACTGTTTTGTTGACAAGCAGTGCTGTGCAAAACCAAAATCCTCATCAAACCAGCCCTCCCTGCTGCTGGAAATCTTCAAATCCAACTCCTTACTCAAGTGGCACTGCTGTTTCCTGCAGACACGAGGAGTTTACAGCCCCTGCTCCATTAGTCTGTGGCTTGTGAGAAATATTTACTGCTTCTACTCAGCACTCCAGCAGCCCCCAGCACATTTCAGACTGCAGCTTTGTTTACTGCAATGTTTCCTTCTTTAATTGTTTTTTTTCTTTTTTTTTTTTTTTAGGAACTCAGCATTATCATATTTAGAAAGTAGAGAACCTGCAATGTAATACAAAGACTGTCTCTGCAGATGTGGAAAGGACAAAAAGAGTTTGGATATAATACCTAATACCTAGGGAATTCTGTGCTCTAAACAGACTTTCACTGATGAAATTAGCACTGCACACATGGCAAACAATGAAGAACCTGAGCTTCCAAAGAGCACAATGAAGAGCCACTTCATGAAAACACCTTTTTATATGCAAGGAAGATCTATCAGTATCTACAGTTAATAATTAAAACTACATCTACTACTCTCCAATCAACTTTTAAAGTAGTCCTTGTAAAACCACCCCATGTACACAGGTGTCTCCCACTATCTGCACAATCTTCTATTAAGCCTCTGCCTAGGAAAAGAATCATCATTAATGTCTCCAAACACTGATAAAATTAATGAAGATTCTGGAAGACCTGCTCATTTGGTACAGGTGAGGATTGCGTTAGAGGGGAGCTCTCCAGGGGCACTTCCTCAGGCAGGAGCTCCTGGGGACATCTTTATTAAGGTTAAGCTCCACATCCCATGGTGAAGGTGCCTGAAAATCCAGTCACAGCAAACCAGCAGCCAATACTCAGAGGGCAGAGAGCCTGAGCCAGGCAGGGTGGGGAGAGCCCCAGCCCTGGCTGAGGAAATGTGCTCTGTGTTTTGAACAACAAAAAGAATCAAGTAACAGGGATTTTATAATTTTATAATTTTTGTAATTTTGTCTCTTCCATCCATCTACTGTAGCGTAAATACCAGCCCAGCTGCAATCAGTAAGGAATTTTGTTGCTGTTGCAGCACAGCCAGTTTTGCTCCTGATGCCCAAGCACTACAGATTAAAAAACAGGTTTTAATCGTTCTAGGGCTTTCCCCAACCACAAGTATTTACTGATAAAATGCTACACTCGAAAATCGTGGCAAAAGCAGCACACATCCTAAAGTAACCTGAAAATCCATGAAGCAAAACTAGCTGTCCTGAATTGACAGATTACAATAATTTTGTCACAGAAATGTCTGCTGTGACAGTCACACAGGCCACATCCATCAGCAGCTCCTGGGAGGGAGCACAGGGAGCCCCAAGGACCTGCCAAAGGATCACAAGCAGGAGCTCCAGAGGATAAAAGCCAATGCTAAGAGCATCAGCCCTAAATCCTGAAACAACCCTGATTCCAGAAATCCCATCATCCCTCCCTTCACCGCCCTGCTAAAACAAGGGCAAGAAGTTTTACAACCATCAGGCACATTAGAGAGTCTTTTTCAACATACTTTGGAAGCAGCAGGGGGGAAAAAAAAGCAAATAAACAAATAAAACCACTCACCATATTTGGTGTCAGTCTTTACTGTCAGTGCAACTAAAACTCTTCAAAATATCGAAAGCTCCACAAATGTTATTAGCAAAAATTTCACACTTTTTTAATGGATATTTACACTTCGAGGCAGTCTTTTAATTACTTTTGTTATTTGCATCTGATGACTCTGGGAAATGTTGAATTCAGATAAGAGACTATCAAGGACCACTGGATGAAGTCCAATAAAAAAGCTGAGATCAGCCTAGTTAAATTAGCCATCTGTCCTAAATAAACACGAACCAGAACTACTTTTTAATATTCTTTCAACCCCATCTTAAGTGAAATAAGAACTTCATAGAAGGCAGCAATTGTGGCAAGGTAGACTCCAAGGAGGTTTGCATCCATCTGGATTATGATTTATCTCAGTACTTCAACTCTAACTACAAAAAACCCACCCCAGGTATGGCACAAGAAGGCCACACAATAACAACCAGATTTCAGTTTTTAAATTGTGATAAAAATGAATTAATGAATTACATTTGTACCAGTTACTGTTCTAGTTAAATTATTACCAGGAGAGTGGATTTATAATGTGCTGGTTCCTGTTCTCATTACAATCCATTCTCACGAGAACTTATAATCAGAATTTTAATGCCTCCTTCATTCCGGGAGAGACAGCTGTAAAAATATATTAATTTGACCTTTTCAAAATTTTGTTATTTGATTTGGTGCCGATTTTTATTTGCTCCCATCTACAGCTCTTATATTTGATCGTATCTATAAAAATGAGTAGAAAATGGAAGTATGTCAGGAAGTCAGAAGAGTTTTCTGCTCATTTTTTCCACCCAACCTTATGCCACTCCTTTAATACTATACACAGGCCAAAGTCACTGCCTAAAGCAAGCATTACACTCTAAATAATGTTTCATCAATAGCAGAGGAACAGTGATATCCTAGAAGTATAAAGAAATACAATAAAAACCATTCTCAGAGGACTTTTCCTAGATATTCCCAGAGGATGACCCACACTGGACACAAAACCAACATCCCTGGAGACTTTCCCCTCCCTGTACTACAACAGCAGCCTTGAACACTTGGATTACAACACAAAGGTGGTTTTAATCCCCCTAATTGTCTCTGCTGGTGAAAACACGCCAAGAAGCTGAGCTCCCAGGGACCTGGAATTAACCTGACCCACGCTGAGACAGCCCCAACAACCTGTGCCTGGTGGGAGGCAAGCAGCACAGGCACAAAGCTGACAGTGCAGGAGTGAAAGGAGGATTTCATCTCCTGCCAGCAGCCCACGGGGACTGCTCCCTCCCGTGACCCGTGCACAGGCTCGGAGTCACTGTGCCAACCCTCTGCCCACCGCAATATTCCTTGATGACTTCATCTGAATTAACCTTAATTTCATAGCCCACAAGGAGGTTAACAGAAAGCAGATTTATCAGACAGCAGAACCTGACCTTCACTTCACAGCCAATCCTGTACAGTCAGCCTCTCTGTTCTACCTCTGAAAGTGGCACTGTGCTACAAAGCTTTGTGGTACCAGTGACAGGCTGAGGACAGCTTCAGGTGCCTTCTCAGGAAACTGCTGATCTGCTTTTATAAGTTTTGGATGCTTTATGTGGCACTAGAGCCTAGAATATACATAAATATATATATATTTTTTTTGTTTTTGTTTTTGTTTTTGTTTTTGTTTTAAAAAGTCTTAAGACTGATCAAAATAGTACCGCCTTTCAGTCACTGATTTGTAGAGGGTTTTTTTTTTAGACACTCCTTAGGGTTCCACTTAGCCAGAGTACCATTTAAACTACACCTAGGTAGTCAGGTGAATGCTATCCAGGAAACCGGTTTTGAAATTCAACTGCATTTATGTGCTGTAAACTAACACGAAATTATATTTCTGTCAGGATCAGGACCCCAAAGTAAACCTTCCATAAGATCAGAACCATTTGCACTGGGAGAAAAGAATGAAACCTGTGACAACAGGTATCTCTTATTCCCTGTCTGGTGGAGTTTTCAGATTCTACCCATCCTCCTCAATTCAATCCTGTTCTCACAGCATCTGCAGTCATGATTTCCCCTTTTTATCTGCCTTGGGAGCAAAGGCTTCTCCTGCACAGCTCTTTGTGATTAAAGATAAGCACACATGAAAGGCAGTCTGAGAGGAATACATGTGTATATATATATATTTATGTACACACACTTCCCTAGGTCCTCAGTTCTACTTCAGATGAGGACAGGCACAAACCAAAACTGTGACAGGGTAACACCTGCAGCAGTGAGTGATGCAGGACCTGAACTTCAGTGATTACACCACTGATGGATTTTGGTCCCTGAGTTGCTTGGGTACTTCTGAAAATTACACCTGTAACACCTACCACATCATTACAGGAATGAAAGTTGTTGGAGCCAGCCCTGACAGCATTTCCCATTATATCCATCACAGGGCTGACAACAACAACAACGTTCAGCCCCAAACAAGGACAGCAGGGGAGACAGATACCTCCCTGTCTCCAGTGATTTGTTGCTCACAGGGGTTAGGAGACATAAGTCACCTCTTTTATACAAGAGTGCTCAGCAACCCAGCTCCTCTGGGTAGGAGCTAGAGTGACTAAATCCACACAGCAGCTGAGAGATCTCATGAACATCCTTCTCCATGGCAAAGCCATCTCTGAGAAGTCTTTCACCCCTTATGACCCAGTCACCGGGATCCCATTTCGCTTTCTGACTTCAGATGAAATTCACACATACTGATTCTAAGAACTCACTGGGATGGTGCCTTTCCTGCAGCTAATGAAAAAGCCCTGGGAGTCGGGAGTTGTGCTGTGCAAGAGATGATGTTTCTGTGACCATGTTGCTGCTCCAATGAAGGTAAGAGCAGACAGTGTTGTAACAGCCAGGCTGCTCCGACCTTGAAATGTTAATTCCCGGTGACTGTGGGGATTGGAGATGTCAGCGTGGCAATGTTCATGGCTTCCACAGGGGATGGAGCGTGTTCACAGCTCTGCTCTTACAGCAACCCCTACAGTTTAGTGCACGGACTGGAACTGATGCCTGTCTCCATAGAGACCTCCTGTCCTGCTTTTGAAAACGGAAAGAAAATGGAAACTATGACAACAGACAAACCTGTGGGATGAGAAGGCGTAAACAAGCCAGCAGGAAGCCCACGGTAGTACACTGGGGCCAGGCCTCGTGTTTTCCTTGTTATCCAATATTAACATAAACAGATAAGTGAAATACTTGGGAACGGAGCCTGCAGCACCAGCAGAACCAGAATCCACCCCAAGACAGGGGCTCTGGCATTCCAGCTGATGAGGAAATGCTTCCTTTTCCATCCCGCCAAACCCCAGTCCTGCAGTGTTATCACTGTCATCTTCCCATCACACAGAGACACAGACATTTGAGGCACTGATGGACTTACCACAGCATCTTCATACAAGATCATTTAAACACAGACATTAAAGTGACGTAATTGGCTAAGACGACAAAGTTAAAATATAAATCCTAATTTGCTGCACCTTCTTTAAGGCAGCTTAATGCCAATCTGATGGCACAGCTCCTGTAGACAGATCCAGACAGAAAACACCCCCTTGCCTTGTCTCTGTGAGCTATTCCTGCACACCTCATTGGCCTGAGAAAGCTTCTCCACTTAAAGGCAGAAAAATATTCAGGACTTTTTAATAGAAGACATCCCTATCTAAAGAGCACCCTTGGTATTTGTAAAGCATTTTGCAGAAGTAATTTGCTTGAAGTATGATAAAGTCAGCTCTTCATTGTTTTATTAGAAAGCATCCAGAAGGTCGTTACCTCCAGCACACAGAAGGATTCATCTCATGGATTACAAGAGAGATGCCAACGGGCAGCTGTTTGGCAACTCCTGGAAGAATTAGAGCCTGTAATCAACTTCTGGTCAGGCTTTTTTTGCAGCTGTAGCCTGGATACATGGCCTCCAACTACGGCTCTTAAGGAGCAGAATAGTTGAGATTTTTTTAAGTTTATATCTGCAGTACTTGTCCAGTAACTCCTGCCTTACACACCCACACTTATTTCCTACAGAGCAAAAACCACACCACCACCACCAAGGTGAGCTCTCAGGGTAAGGCACACATCCAAAAAAAAGCTCTGTTGAAAAAAAATCCTCTTTACAGGACCTCTCCGAGGCAAACAGTTTTTCTGCGCTATCTCTACATAAATATCAGTGCTTGATATTTGCTCTTTAGATGTTTAGCTATTTCACCAACTTGGCTCAATGAATTCATTAGCATTTCCCCAGCCTTGCAGTCACACACACACTCAGCCTCACTTTAGGGGATTACCATCCTCTGACTCTTCCCAGCCTAATGTTGCAAAACTCAAGTTGCCTGGGTTTGAAGCAGCACATTGTCCAGAACTGTGCGTGCAGAAACATTCCATACTCATCCCATTGTCAGTAATTAAATCTGCTGTTCCCATCTGGGACACAATCTTCCCCAAGTTTGCAACAGAATCTCTTTGTCTGATTGCACTGAGAGATCGAGATGATGCTCTCCTCATTATTATACACTTCAGATAACAACTGGGATGGAAAGGGACTACAGCTAACGAGGTCAAAGTTTCACACAATAAACAATATATTGCATAAATATAGATTGATCAAATCATGACCTGGGATGCCCTTCTGTGGGTACATCTACAGCACAAGTTCTATTTCACAGTTTTAGGAATGGGAGGTTTATCAGCTGGTGAAATAAATACTGTAGTCAATCAACTTTTTCAACCAGTAAAAGGAACCTGCTACAAAGATACAACGTAGTTCCTAATTTTAAAAGGAGTCATGCAAATCTTTTATTCTTTTTTTTTTTTTTTAAAACCACAGCTGTTCAGGTCTGTACAGAACAAGATGTCTGTTCTCTAGAAGATGTACAAAATGCTTTGATTGAACAAACTTCCACCCAAGGAAACACAGAACAGAGTTAAACACACAGATGGACATTCCCAGTTTTGTTTAACACAGCAGCAAGGAGGTTATTTGATTTCATTTATCCATGAAATGCCACAATGAAGTTGGGAAGCTTCATCAGCTCTGCCACTTATGGAAGAACTGCACAAAAACCTCCCAAGGCCATACACATGACTTCTAGACCCACAAAAAGGGAGTGTTCAGGGCCACCCTAAGATCCCCACTCAGCAAGGAGGTGATGGTGTGTGAGGTGATGGTGTGTGGCCAGGGAGAGATGCCATGGTAGAGGAAAAACCCATGATCAGATCTGAGCCACATTCCAGAATGCAAATCCAAACACAAATGGTAAATGATCCATGACAGACTCATTTTTGTGGGCTCACAGATAAGGAGCTATTGAGGCAAACAAAACACAGCAAGAAAACTTCTGCTTCTGAGAGAAGTGCTCCTGCAAGTATTGGTGAGAGAGGCTGGGCACTGGAGACCAAGCAGTTCCCCTTCCCCATCTTTCTGTTTGTTACTAAAGGTCACATTTATGGGCACAGCCACCAGTGAAACATCTGAGGGGCCTGAGAAACACACAACGACCTGCGAGCACACCCTCCTGTAAATAAACCCAGCCAAAAGCTGTAAACAGCTTTAATCCTGTTCCAAAATCCCTCAGAGTCACAGGCTCCCATGGATTGCAACAGGTATTTGATCAATCCCTGTTCACAGCCTTAAATAAATCAGAGAAAATACTTCAGTTTTTCAGTTTCATGTTTAATTTCATTTGTTAACAAGTTTATTTACTATCAAACACTGGAATCCATCAACAACATGACTACTCTGCTAAATCATCACCACCAAAAGGCAGCCTGTAGCACCTTTAGAAAGCACAGGGATTTGTTTTCTCAAAAGATGGAGCATTTTTCAATGAAAAGAGGATCTCTCAAAAAAAAAAAAAAAAATCCAGCAGCTGAAAAGGAGGTGAGTTTCTTTCCTCTTTCTGCCCTTCCCTCTACTACACACCAGCCAAAGGTTTATTCAGTTTCACTTTAAAAAATCCCCTGTGCTTGTGCACTGACTGTTTAGGAGAACTAACTACCCAGCAGACATTAGCACAACTGGATTCATCTCATCCAAAATTATCCCACCTGTTAGGAAAAAAATATTAAAAACAAACAAACAAACAAACAAACAAAACCAAAAACAAACAAACAAACAAAATCCCCAAAACCACAAACCACAAGAGCAACAGTAATTCAGAATTTTGAAATGATCTGTGTGAAGTTTTTGCTAAGATTCAGCTCAGGACACATCAAGGGTAAGATTCTATCACCGCTAAAATAAGTTAAAGAGTCTCTCCCCATATTTAACATTCCCATCCCACCACCTTTTAATATACTTATCCACAGAAGAGGTGTATGCCTGAATAATTCCAGATCTGCATTCTGACAGGAATTTTAGGGCAAGTCAGCAGCAAAGAAACTGCAAACTACTCCTCTAACTCCCACAGGCAAGGGAATTTTCAGTCCACAGTGCATCTAATGATACTGAAATGTATTACAGGCCAATGCCAGCACTGTCAGGACCTTAAGGGAAATGAGACTTGTGTGTGTTGTGGAGGAGACCAGAACAATGCAGGTGCTTCTGTTAATGAATGGTCCAGCTCTTAAGAGCCAAGACTTGTCTGATGTGATTTATGCCTGTTGATGTGTGATTAACCACCACTACCACAGCAAGATCTACTGCAGCTCATACTATAATTGGAAGTAAATTGACTGCTTATAATAATAAAAAAAATTTAAAACCCCACACTAAAAAATCTGTAATAATGAGTATGGTATAGACCACATTTCCTCAGAGCTTTTGTGAGCAACATGCATTTGTCTCATCAATCACAGAAGTGCATTTTCATGTCAATCAATCACCACACTAATGTGCTGCTCCATTTTCCACTGTAAACATGCATTTACTTTGTAGAGATTGTTACACAAGAGGAGGAATCAGCACTTGCCTCTCAGAGGGTGCTGCTTGAAGAACTGAGAAAGTCAATATTTATCTGATGAGAGGTAAAAAAACCCCAAAACCCGAGGTAAATTTTCCCTTTAGCAGGCAGATGGAACAAGGAGCAGCTGATTTGATGGCTGGGCTCACACTGGGATGAGGGACTTCAGTCAAGAGTGCCTTGACATGGATCTGGTGCACACCAGAAACACCCTCAATCTACCCCAGATAAGGCAGATTTCTGTTCTCACTCTTTGCACCCAGCTCTCCTCACAGTCAGCTCAGCTGCAGGTTGGAGGCTCGTGCCTTATGGCCTCTCAATAAATCTCCCCACTCTTCTACACTCCAAATACTTCTACACCAAAGAACTGTAAAACAGGCTTATGTGAGCAAATGGTGGAAAGGCTGCTTGCCTTTAGGAGCCAAGAAGGCTGTTTATAATTAGCAGCAAATGCATCTACAGCGTGGAACTGACAGCTCTCTATCCAGCAGAAATCAAAGTGTGGTGCCAACAACATCCAGAATAAATAAAAACCCTTCATGAAGTTAACACAGAAGAACCTCAAGACATGTTTTTATGTAAATCTACATGTTGTTTTACCATTATTTGCATCCTTCTCTGCAGATCAGCCTCTTACATAAGAAAGAAACAATAAATACTAAGAGGAGTGAACACCATCGAGATGACTAACAGAAATGCAACAAATTCCCCAATCAAATCAGAATAGCAGATAGGAAATGAACAACCACAGTACATGGACGTAAAGGCAGCCCCAGGACAGCTTTAGTTAATATTTAGTTAATATTAGAGATACTTCTCTGCAAGTTACACAGTGTTTACACAACTGTTTCCTTGCCAGTTCCATAAAGCTCAGGTAGTTAAGAGTTCAGCAAGAGCTCCCTCCTCACATGCCACCCAGAGCTCACCCCAGGACACTGAGCACCTTCCCAGGTTCCTGTGCTCTTCAGACCAGCTGAAAAAGCAGCAGCACATCCACACTGCCCATCCCACCTACTCAGGCCTGATGTTTTCATGGTCAGCATCAGGCCAAAACACTTCACACCACCTTCATCACAAAACTGCACAACTTTCCACACAACCACAAAACCTTTGTTCACAGAGCTGTAATTCCACTCAGGACACGAGCCAGCTCAGTTAAAGCTGAGTTTTAGGTGCCCCATCCCTGGGAAGGAAAGCAAAGCCACACGCAAGGCACCCAAGCCCTTCCTTGCAGAAAATGGACCTCTGAATGTACAATACAGGCAAGGCAGCCCACTGAGAACCTCACCATCAGGATGTATCAAAGAGCTGGACAACGAGAAGAGAATTCTGATTATCTTGGGGGTATTCTCACCTGCCTCAGAGTCAGCCCCTGCCAGATGTGCAGACTGAATCCTCAGCTTCCCACAGCAAACAGTGACTCCCAGCCCACTCTGGCCCCCCTATAGCCAGGTCACACACCTACAATCCATCCCCCCAACAATGCCCCAGCTCCCCCAGTTTGGGGGGTGATGCTGGGCCCAGGTGTGGGAGAGTGTTCAGCCTTGGAGCAGAGGATCACTGCTCAGAGCCTGGGGGATGTGGCATCAGCCCCCTCACAGCTAGAGAAAATGAAGTTCCTCTGGAGATCCTGGTGCTCTGCTGAGTGGGGAGGATGCTGGGAGGCATCAGGGGCTAGAAGTTTAAAGACTTTCAGGATTAAATACAAATTAACTTGAGGAAGGAGAGGTGTCTCCCACAATTTTGGAATTACACTATTAAATTCTACCCCCTGTGGTTTATTGAGCTACCTAACTGTTACCATGCCAGAAGGTCAGAATCACTTCAAATGCTTAGAAAAAAAAGTGTATTATTAACCTTTTATTAATGTGTTCTTCCGTTCTTATAGGATAGAAATATGAAATATGGCTTAATTTGGAGGAATAGAGAACTCATTCATGTGGGAAGCATCAATATGTTGTTATAATGTGCTTTTAATTAAGCAGACATTGCACAGCACTTGGTAAGATCAAGTAAATGCTGCTAATGTTTCCTCCACTATTGCCCTTACCCTGCAAAGCATAATGCAATCAACAAAATCAACTGAGAAAACAACAAACTTTATTGGATTTTCAAATTTATGAACAATACCAGACCCCAAAAGCTCTTACATGCCAGTAGATGGCAATCTTCAGATAGAGTAAAAATGTGTCATTAGCAAATGCGAAATTTCAAATTAAAACTGTATGAGAGAAAAAAAAGACCAACTCAAGGGCTGAAATTCCTGAAAATTTATTTAGAATCACTCCAGTTTCATCTTATAAAAGAGAAAAAGAGGACAATTTTTTACTGGTTTGGTTTAATTTTTCATACTAAAAATTTTCTTTTTTTTTTTTTTTAACAAGTTAAAGGAAGAACAGTATGGAGATGCACATTAGCGTGAAAATGGAATCTTTTATTCTGGACAAATGAAGTATTTGAGAATTTCACTAAAATTCATGTTTCTGCTTCCCTTGGGAGTCCCTCACACGGCCACACGCCCAGCCAGTTTTACCTGGGCAGATGTGGCTGGAGCCCACAGCTGGGTACCCACCTTATCAGGTAAGTGGGGGAGACCTGAGTGATGGAAATGAGAGAAGTTTGAGAGGGGTTTTTTTGCTATTAGATAATAGAAGTGTGCACTCAAATTTTAGTTTAAAACTCAAACTGCATCCCCAGCTCACAACACATGGCCAGCACATCACCAGGAATGCACAAGAATGCACTGGCCTATATTTAATTCCTGCTCTTCAGAAAAGCTGAACTTGAAATTCTGCTTACTGTTGTTTCTCGATATTTTAAGACCTCAGGACATCATGGAATGCGATCACACTTATAACAGCAGAAGAAACCCAATAAACAGTTTCAATATCCATGCTGATCCCAGCTCAGTGTGCAACCATGGGAGGGCTGGTAACTCAAACACCCCTCGATTGTGTCCACTGATAAAAGAACACATTACAGCACAAGCAACAAGAACATTTTACTTGACATCATATTTTTAAATAAAAAAACCCCCATAAGATGTAATTTAAAAAATAAGTATTTTTTACACCCCAAACTGTATTTGTAATAAAAGTTGCAAATTCGGAGCCTGCAATCTTCAGATCATCTCAGACATAGAAACCTTCCAATCTGCCACCTGAACTCTCCAAAGGGAACTCCCAACCTCCAGAGAACAGAAGTGGGACAAAATCTGTAACAGCTGGAGCAATTTTCTTGGAGTTAAAATTTAAAAGCCTGACAGTGTCATAACAACAAAAGGCCTCAGAAAAAAAAATGATGCAAAGAATGTTATTCAAGTAAGGTTTATGAAGTTCGAGAGTAATTACAGATAATGTGTATTTATTATTCCTGCAGGATCAATCCGTGGCACAGATTTCAATATCTGAAGCCAAATGTACAGATACTTCTCATGTCTGTAGTTATCTTTGCTCTCAACTCCCACTCATCTCCCCAGTGACACATTTACTGTTTCCATTTGTGATATATCAATACCCTTCATTTTATTTATTTGTTTTCTCTTTACAAGGAGAAAAAAAAAAGAAGGAAGCTGATTTTAATCTTTGGTAACAACCCCTCCATTTCCAACAGGACCCAAACCCAAGGAGTAAAAGCCCAAGTCCAGATCATCACACCAGGCCACCTGAACAATGGCTGATCCATTCTGAGAGCACATAATGAACTCCAGAGTTAAAGAAATGCCTCTAAAGACTCAATGTGCTCTACAGGCAAGAGGAAATGGCAGATGTTCTGCCCTTTTGAGGACACCTATCCCAGCAGATAAATTAGGATGTCTGCAGATGAAATCCTGTGTATCCCACTGTACACTGTGAATACTGTGTATTCAGCACTCAGATGTGGAAGGTTACAGGCAGATCACAATTCCTCCAAGCCAGAAGATCAGCCCCAGACCCCAAAACCCCTCAGTCCTGCTCCCAGTGAGGCTGGCAGTGCTGAGCTGTGCTGTCCCAGGCCAGAGCTGTGTGACAGGAGCTCCAGTGGCACCCCAGCCATCAGAGTCCCCTCTGCACGGCCAAACCCTGCCACACACACGGGTCAGACACCACTGCCTGCATCCTGCATCCCCTGCAGCGTCACCATCATCACAGAATCAACCAGGCTGGGAAAGACCTCTGAGAGCAACAAGTCCAACCTGTGACCCAACACCTCCTTGTCACCCAGACCGTGGCACTCAGTGCCACACACAGTCTGTCCTTAAAACACTTCCAGGGACAGTAACTCACCCACCTCCCTGGGCAGCCCATTCCACTGCCCATTCACCCTTTTTGTGAAGAGTATCTCCTAATGTCCAGCCTAAATGTCCCCTGGTGCAGCTTAGAGCTGTGTCCTTTTGTCCTGTCACTGGGAAAAGAGCCCGACCCCGACCTGGCTGCACCCTCCTGTCAGGGAGCTGTAGAGGCTGATGAGGTGTCCCCTGAGAGACTTGTTCTGCAGCTCCAACCCCAGCAATCCTGACTGGAAACCAGCTGAGAGATCCCCCCTGCAGTACAAGCACACAGCCCTAGACAGACTTAAGTGATGCTTCAGCAGTACTTAACTTGTGCAATTTACACATCTTTACTTCAGTCCTTAAATGAGAATGCGAGAGGCCTATTTTTAATTCTGAAACCATAGTCTACCTTCTTAAATAATATAGAAAGCATCACTATTTAAAACACAACATCCCAACATTTGGGGGCAAGAAAACCACCATATATAATTTTCTGCAAGTAAGTTTCCCCTCCTGACAAATACATTTTTACAACTTCATGATACTAAGCTGCTTAAAATAATGGCTTTCAGTGGGTATCTGCATCCCCTTTTCTGGCACATGCAGAAGTCTCTGGGCACAAGCAGGACACAGGTCAGCAGAACACATTAGCTACCTTTGTGGCCAGATTATGCCCAAGTCAAAATTCACTTTCTTTTCCTGCGTTCTACACTTGCCTGGGGTTACCTGGTCACACATTTCCATTTGAAAGTATGATGGAAGCAGGGAGGTGTGAAAGATGTTTGTTTTTATTTGAAGTTATATATAACAGTAATCCTACACACTGGTTCTGCTTTTCAAGCATGATTTTTTATTTTTTAAAGGGAAAAGAAAAAAAAACCATTAAGTAGCCAGGCAGGCAAAACCTCACTCTCTTCGTTTGCTAAGAACAGCACCATGACAAAAGTTAACACCAACTCCCCAAACGTTTTAAGGAATTCTGCTACTGAAGGATTTCTTCTTATCATTACACCATTTAAAAGTTAACTTGATCAAAACACACCATTTAAACCCATCCAGGCTGTCTCTAAGTCTTGCACCAATTATCCTGCACCTCTTCAACATTTCCAAGAGGAACATCACCACCATTAACACCTTCATTCATCCTGGAAATATTCTTACCTCCACATCCTATCGTGGTACCTAAGATCATTAGAACTGAATAATTCAAAAGCAAGAAATCCATTCCAGTTTGAAAATTTAAACCAGCTCAGGATTTAACCCACACCTGAACTAGAAGATCCCACAGTGCTGCCCCTGACCCTGCAAAACTCTGAAGTCTGGACACCACCATGCCTCTAATGAATAAACAGATAAATAAATGCCCATGGCACTTCCATCAGCACCCAGCTCTCCTTGGAAAGACAGCATGACATTCACAGCCAGCATGACATCTATTCCATCGTACAGTCAAGAAAAAGTCAGTGTTCTTGTACACCATCAAATGTCCAATTCTTCAGCCTTTTCCATGAACTGCTTCAAAATACAGAGCTGCTCAATGCTATTGCACTTTCCTTTTTTAAATCAGGAGGTATGGCAATGATGGGTAAATTTTTCATGGAAAATAGGAGACAAGCAATGAAGAAGGGAAAAGAGGGAAAAAAAAAAAGCAGCTTTTTTCTACTTCTGAAAAACTTTTAGAAGAATTATTCTTGAGGAATTAGTGGAAAGAAACTATTTTTTATAGACAGTATTAAGTGATTAAAAGCTTGTTCATCACTTTGCTTAGTTTAATTTTAGAAAGGCCTACTTGCAGATTCTTTGAAATGCATAATTAATTGATAGCAGCGTGGTTACATCAGTACAGAAGTGAACGATAGATGTGAAGTGGTTTTTCCACAAAAAAAAAAAAAAAAACCCACAAGCAGCACAGGGCACAATTACAATATCCGATTCACTCCACCCTCCAATGAGGCTGTTTGATCTGCACATCTGATTGCACAATCGTCCATAAATATCCCCTGCATTAAAATTCTGACTGGTTTGCAACTCGTTTCAACTCGTGCGAGATTCTTTTTTTGTCAATTGGATCTGACAGAAAATTTAAAATAATCCTCTTTTACCTCTGCATTATCCTTTAAGTACTTAAGTTTTAATTATATCTCAAGTCTACCTGAAGACATTTCGGGCAACTTCCAGTAACGTGCATAAGCAGTTGAATACAGTGTAAAAGTGCATGTAATTTTCAAGTCCCCAGTTGTTAATGAAATCCCAAACATTCAGATTTTAATTGAACTAGATAAAGATTAAGAAGCTTAGCAGCAGCTGGCATTGCGAATTAGTTCTCAGCAGATTTTTATGTTGTACTCTAAATCATTGCTTTTGTAATCTTCCTAAATTGTCCTTTATCTTGCTAATGCAGATATGATTCTCACAAAGCATTAGGCTTCCACTGTTCCCATTGCCTGTAAAATCTTGAACTGTAAAATCTTAATAGCCTTTTTTTAATAAGTATTATGATCTATATGTATAATGTGCATTCAATAAAATCTTACTGTAATTAGAAGAAAAGTTTTTAGGTTTTTTTACACGACCTGTTTCACAGATTAGATTTATTAAACAGCATAAACTGTTGGAGCTGCTTTAAGGCCTATTTAGAGCCGTCTGGCATCAGATGAAAAAAACAGTGCTAGACTCAACGCTTGGGGCTGGGCTCTCCAGGAGGTTCATTAGGAACTTTCCTTCTCCTTCTGGTTCAGGCAGCTCGGCATAAACAGTTTGGTGTTGCCTAAACCCCTGACAATGTATTATCAGCACTGATCAAATAACATTTTGCTGGAAAGGATTCAGATTAACACCAGAGTCCATCAGCTGTTCCCCCTCCTCGTGTCCCAGCCCTCCACCACAAGTGTGACCTGCACACACCAGGTCTTCCTGCAGGCTGCAAACTCTGCAGGGAAGGTCTGTATTTGGAATTACCATGACAAATGTGCTCTCAGGACCTGTTGGTGCATTGTAACAGCTCTTAGGAGAGTTTAGAGTGCAGTTACTGCTTGCATAGTAAAAGGGGTTGTATTTATGCATCTTGCTTGAGGATGCACTGTTTTTATTCACACTAATGCAGATAAAATTGGAGTTCATGCTTTATGGGGGAAGTGTGGGGAAAAATAAAAGAAAAAAGATAAATACTACCACTACTACCATCATCAAAAAGCAAGTAACACTTCCATTTTTCTCCTACATTTAAAAAAAAAAAAAAAAAATTCTAGCTATTTTCCCAGCTAATGATATTGGTCTTTCAAGTCTGTTGGTAAATGATCAACTAATGCAGTTACGTATGCACTGAAGAAGAAAATTATAAAGAGATAATACAGCCAACTGGCATTAAAATTTTGAACAGAATGGAATTTTAACAGTTCCTCTGAGGTCTTTTAATATTAAGAATCTTGGCTGCTCCGATTTTCTCCCAAGTAAAGGAAACATTTGGCAGAATAACAAACATGAATGTCAGAAGAAAGGAAATATCTTCACCTGCACTTGATGACTTATTTATTTATTCATTAGAAGCATGGCAGTGTCCAGACTTTAGTGGTGGCATTTCAGTGTCTTCCATAACCCTGACTCTTCCCAAGTGTATTTTCCCTCTTCCCAAGTGTATTTTCCTTCTTCTCTCCTACATTTTCCTCTTCCCAAGTGCATTTTCCCTCTTCCCTCCTCCCTTTCCCTCTTCCTCCTTGCATTTTCCCTCCACCCCCCTGCATTTTTCCTCTTCCCTCCTTCATTTTCCCTCTTCCCAAGTGTATTCTCCCTTTTCCGTCCTGTATTTTCCCTCTTCCCTCCGGCACTTTCCCTCTTCCCAAGTGCATTTTCCTCCTCCCTCCTGCATTTTCCTCTTCCCTCTTGCATTTCCTCTCTTCCCTCCTGCATTTTCCTCTTCCCTCTTGCATTTCCCCTCTTCCCTCCTGCATCTTCCCTCTTCCCAAGCGCATTTTCCTCTTCCCTCCCATGCAGAGCCCTGAGGTGCCACCGTGCCCAGAGATCAGGATGCTCCAGGGCAGGGACAGCAGCACCACGAGGACATGCACAGTGATCATCAGTCTGCACCTGCCTTCAAAGGATTACGTTTGGTTCAGCAAGCTTGGAGATCTCTGAATGAGGGATGCTCTAAGTAGCACTAAGCAATTTTCTCTCCCTCAAACCAAGATGAAGCCGTGAGCTCCTCCCGTCTCCTCAGGCCCTTTGTTACTCTGCCATTTCCCCTCAGCAATCTTCTCATTCCTGACTCTGACATTCTGGCAGCCTAGCTATTTTCAGGAACTATTATCTGAGTTTGAAATTGTGATTTTTCTGCTGGGTTTTTTTTTTCCAAGCAAGCATTTCGCTACCTAAACTTCAGCAAACTTCCAAGTAGATTCCTACAC
>VXBB01023395.1:1313737-1327583 GCA_013399915.1 Illadopsis cleaveri
TTTTTTTTTGCCATAAAACAAGGAGTTAACTTCACACTGCTGACTTCTCATTTGAGTCATTTTCTGAAGTACAGCTCTGAAAGTGACTTCAGTAGTTTTGCCTCAATTTGCTGAGCTTTTTATAAAATCTTGACAATTTTTTTTCCTAACATTAAATAACACATTCTTTGGATGTTCCAAGTTCACATGGGGTTTTGTGATGCTGCTGCTGATCCCAAGGTGCCCTAAATTGAGCATTTATTGAAGAGCCTGTTATGAATTCTGTCCTTCAAATTACTCCAGTAAGAGCAACAGAACTTGGCTGCCAAATTGCTTCCAAGGCTGAAGAATTTTACAATAGCCTGTAAATAAGAGCTTCAATCTGTTGGTTTGGGGTTTTTTTAAATGAAAATTATGCAAAAGAATTTGACACCGAAAGGAATTTGTTATGGACTTTATTGGGAACATACTGAGTTCCATCCTTAAAAAGCCCATCATCTCCCCCGTGGCTTTATCCTCAAGTTTCTTCAGAATTGACCAATGCACCCTGAGAACAAGAGTAACAAAACCAGAAATCTCTCATTTACAACAAAAATGAGACATTTAATTTTCCTAAACATACAGAGAGGCATGAGCAAGATTAATCATTCAACAAAATGTTTTCTTTATTGCATGAAAATACGCAGGGTGGGAATGCAAACAAATTATAATTATTTGGACTCCTGTTAAACAGACTAGTGAGCCTTATAATTAGTAGCATAATCACTTTAAGACAAATACACTAAATAAAATAATGGATCCTCGGCAGTGCTCCACAGAAAAATGCTAACAATTTGTGCTTTATTCATTAATTAGCTCGTTGCTTTATCTAAGTTGGGAATTTGGAACGTTGGAGAGTTGCCGTCTTTGTTGACTGGAGGATTCACTCTTGGCTGAGCAGAAAGGAGCTTCCATGGAGCCCTCACACAGCTCTGAGATCTGCTGGTGGGGATGTTGATTGTCCAGGACAAATGGATCAATAGAATTCATGTATTTCAATCCTTCCCTCCAAACACACCCCCAGCAGCCCTAATTGATTTCTCTGCTGGCTAATGACCAACCCAGATGCTCACTGACTTGAAAACGACTGACCAGCACTACACAGTGTTGTGGCCACGTCCAATGAATCAAAGGGACTGAAAAGAGCTGGATAAGCTATTTTTTTCTGATATATAACCACAGATGCAACTACTTCTATTACCCAAATCATAAGGCAAAGAATGCTTCATCAACTGACTGCCGGAGTTATTGGAATTAGCCACTCAAGTGCCACTTGCAGGCATTAAAAATTCTTCAGAAAATTTCACATTGAGGTGTGTTCATGTGTTGCCCTACATGAAAAAAAAAAAAAATGGTGGGGGGAGTAAGGAGCTGACAGCACAATGTAGACAAGGAATGCCTGAAGCAGCTATAAAGGGAAGGCAGAAGTGGGGCAGACCTGTGCCAGGCCAAGCAGTGTAGGCAGGAGCTGGGGCAGCAGGAACAGGCTGAGGCAGAGAAGCTGCCACATGAATCACCAACGTGCAAACCAGGAAAGATGATCCAGGATCAAAAATCACCACGTGCCAAGGTCACTTCAGAGAACACAAAAAAAGTTCAGTGATGATCTCACATTAAAAGTTCATAAGCCCATCAGAGGAATTTTCTAATGAAAATTATTTTATCTGAAGAACTCTCCTAAGGCCGAGTAGAAATGAGAGGTTTCAGTGAGTCTCCATTGAGAAGCAGAAAATTACATTTTAAAACACCACAGAAAGTTAAAGGATTTACCAGCAATATGGGGGTCCTTAACGTGGGGTCTCATATCCCCATGTGATAGTGGGGACTTGCAGAACTGGGTTTTGCTATAGGTTTGGCATCATTCAGAGGAGATCTTCTGAAAGAAGAGCAGGTTATTGTAGTCCTTTGCAGAACAGGAAGTTCTTAGAAGTGTTTTTGCCTTTTCCACAGCATCACAGAGTAACCAAGGTTGGCAGGACATCAAAAAATGGGCTGGGGCAACCTCAGAATTTTTATTTGTTGATCGCTCAGTAAATTGTCTATGACTTCAATTAGAAACACAAGCTCTGACTTGCACCCAGAGCTACAGTTTTTGTTGGTAGAATGATTTTAGCAATACAGATCCCAAACATAGCACTCAATATTTTTAAAGGAAGGAATGAAGAATTAGTTATGAAAATAACTTCCTTCTGAAGATCTTCAGAAAACAGGCATCATCAGCAGGTATTATTGCTCAAATTACTGTGCTGGAGACAAACATTCCACACCACCATCCACAAAAACCCAGGTGCCCTCTGGATACACACAACAGCTTGTGTTTTTTAAAATATTAAATGAAAAAGAAAATCCTTTCCTCCTTCAGTCTTGCTCACCCTTCTACTGTATGCAAACAATCTGCCTGGTTTCAGACTCTGGCTGTGACTACTTTGTTTTCACTTCACCTGAATGCAAGGAATAAAAGCCAGGAGAATTCATTTGTTGTTCTGGGCAGACACGAGATGCTGGTGACACCTGCACCATCAGCAGTGCAACTGCACACTGAAAGGGAACCTGCTGCCCCCACAGACCCAAACACACCAATCCCACTCCATTCATTTCTCTAATAATTGCACCAGTTTCCTGGACAAACACATAATGTCACAGGAACAGATCCATCCTGACAGCCAAGGCCAGCTGTATAATGCTTGTCTAAGTGACAATAAGATTCATTAATTAGGTTGCTGCTTCAGAGTGTTGTTCCCCTGCAGCTATGTTCTGCTCAAGGGTATTTTCAATGGTATTGAATAGATGAAGCAATTACTAAGCAAAATCCACTAACTGATGGCCAGTGTCAGATTCCTCAGGCCATGCTTTCAAAGGGGGTGTGTGCATATATATATATATATACATATATAAATGTATTTACTTGAATGAGTGATTGAATTTAAGGGAAAAAGCCAGAGCAAAATCCCAGTGAGGCACAGCCTGGTGTTCTCCACTTTTAGAGGTGTGATCTTTAAACCAAAACTCCCCCTTGGCAGACACAATTAAGATGTAGAAGGGCTACAGGATACCTGATTGTACATGCAAATCAGGTTGTTTGCTATCTAAAGGCACATATTTAACTCTCACAATTAATGGCAGGCAAGGAGAGCTTTATCTAAAATTATTTGCCCTCTTTAGTGACAGCAGTACAAGCAACTTGTAGAAATTGTAAAAACTGGATTCCAGCTGAGTGTTCCCTGCTCAGGTATCTGACTTGCAGGCTACTGTTTTATTCCAGTAATACTATTTTTATAACATGACACAGTTCTAAGCATTTGAATTAAATAAACACAGCACAAATATTTTGGCTCTACTGTAAACATGTGAAAATATTTTCTTGTGAATTGTCGGGTCGCCTTTTTTCTCCCCTTTCTGCTGCTTCAGTTACGATGATGTTTAGACTGTGCCTCATTAAAGTTGGGAGCAGAAGTAAAAAAGTTTTCAGCAGAAGCATTATTTTCACAGTTCAAGATATCTGTAATTCTAACTGATCTTCCACCTGGCACTAAATCTTCAAAGAATGTCAAGAAGTATCTTAGAAACTTGAGATTCCTGGCTGTATACAGAGAAGGAACAGATGCACCTCTGTAATTTGCCCATAAATAAGTAAAAATGAACTCATCAACTTTTCAGGGATACTTGCATGCAAGCAGGCAAACACATCCTTTTTTTTTTTTCATTTTTTTTCATTTTCTTGTGTATTTGTGGTTTATTTTTAGGGGGTTTTTTTCACAGTTTTTAAATATCTTTTGAACCAGACCTTACAGGGTGCTGGTAAAAGCTGATGTGTTTGTTTTTAGAAACTTACTATGCAGCAGTGCCACGTCGTAACCTTCTGCTACTGCCTTTGGCCTCCAAATTCAGGGGGACCCATCTGTGGCAGTAAACCACACACGCACAAAGTACATAACTTCTCCCAGAAATAGTGAAAGCTCCGTCTGCAAGAGCTTTCTTTAAGGTCACAGCGAGTCAACTGCTGAAGAGAAGTTATCACCATAAATTAAACTATTCCTGAAACCCAGCAGACACTTAACTGAGCTCTCCCAGTTCCCCCTGCTCCTTTTCATCTCCAGTTTGGGGCGTGCCTCTGAGGAGAAGGGCACACCCTTCTCTAAGCGTTCATCTAGCTGGGCAAAGAAGGGAAAGAAGAGAATATCCATCAATGTGAAAGAAAATTTGCCGTAAGTTTTTAATGGTGACAAATTTCAAAAGACAGATCTAAAAATCAAGTTGTGGCCAACCCAAAACCACTCGGAGCACCCAAATTTGAACCTTAGTCTTTATTCCTTACAGATTATTAAATACATTCAATATAAATACAATAAATAAATACAGAATTAATACATTCTGACGACTCTTGTTCCAACTGATTGGATCTATTTCTTTAAAACGTGATGTAGGAGTAGTGGACCAAACAACAAATTTTAAAATATCCTTTGAGGTCACCTGCGCAGAAATGACACACAATTTGTGGCTTGCAAAATTCAGAAGGAGTCAGCTACACAAGCACAGGTGAGGAACTCCCACAGCAGGAAATCCTTCAGGCTTGATGGATTCCCGAGCTCCACAGAAGCGTGTCTGGGTGGGTGATCAGATGGGGCATCACGCTGATGCTTTGTTCTCTTCAGTAGGCTGGGCTGGGTTCTGTAATGTCATCTGAATCACGACACATCTAGGGAGGAATCATTTCATTCCCTTATCGAGAAGGCTCAGGATGAAAAGAAAAAAAGGGATCAGCTGGTTTCTGCTGAAGCGTTCCGGTGCCGATTACCAGGCTGAGAATGGAGTAACATGTACACCAGGGACAGCACGTGAGCTCTGCCACTGCAGATATTATTTCCCCTTATCTCCTGTCATGAGACTGGCAGCTTCTTTCCATTTTCCTCAGTGTTTTCTAGTCCTCCTGCACAACCAGACATGGAAAACTTCCAGTGCTACAGGAGCAGCTGGGACCTGGGGAAGGTCCCAGCCAGCTCGGGGTGTCTGTCCTGCTCTAAAGGCCACATGTATGATCACTGCCTCTCACCTGGCTCCAGAGAGGTGTAAGCTTCTATTTCTCTTTTATTACTTTCTCCCATTCACAGATGATCATGCTTGAGGAATCTTCTTTTTCAGTTATTCAGTTATTCTCCTTCCCTTTCCAAAAAACCCCATGTCCTTAAAGAAAACAGCAACACAGAAACCTCAAACCAAAACCAAAAGGTAACACACCAAAAATTCCTGAACAGATTTCTGTATCACCCTGCTCTAAAACATCATCTGAGCAGGAGATTGAACAGCTACCCAAAGGCATCTCCTGTTTGTTTCATTAATTACTGACTTCACGATAAAAGCTGGGAGACCCCACACATGGCCAGGATCCCACTGTGCCATTTGCTCTATAAATTCAGGTCAGGAAAATCGTGATCTCCATCTCAGAGAATATTTGCAATCTAAGGAAAGATCAAGAGGTAGACAGAGAGGAAGACAAGTCCACAGCTGAACCAGTGGTAGTCAATAAGCAAAAACTAAACAATACACATTTAGTTTCAGGTTGTTTTTATTTCAAGGTATTTATTTCTGTCACATCCTGACAGAACTAATAGTATTCATCACATGTACACCTGGAAAGGAGCAGGATATCTGACACTTGACAGACATCCATCACTTGGCCACAGGTTATACACAAGTCCTCAACAGAGAGGACTACAATAGAGAATATATCTCACATCTGAATTTGACGAAATAGTTATGAGCAGTATTCCCCTCCTTCTATAAGCTTTGATCAAGGAGACTCAAGAAATATGTTCCACCACGCTTTGATTTAACTTGAGGGCTTTTTGTTATTCAAATAGTGGATAAAGATGACAGGCAAATAGCCTAATTAGCACAAATATCTTGTTTCCTGAAACTTCGGGCAATTTTTAAACATCTCCTGCTCAGTGTTACTAGGAAGCTCTCCATTCCCAACCCTGAGCTAGTGTGGCTCTTTTTTCTGGCACAAAGATGCTTTTCCCTTCCGTTTTCTGGAAGAAAACAAGGCATTCCCTCCTGCACCATCCCTGCCCTCCCACGTGGGACTGGAGGGGCAGTGGGACCCCTGGATGCTCTCACATTCCAGAAGGTCAGTGGATTCTCCTGGGCTAAGGCACATCTGCTGGGAGTCACTCACTCCCCACTTGCAAAGCTCAAAGGTCAAAGCGTATTTCATTTCACTTGGTGACATCCTCCAAGGGCAAGTCCCCCACCTGTTGGAAAACCTCACCTGTTTTGGTTCTCTGTCAAAATCCTGATATTCCCTTCTCCTGTAAAGGTACAACAATCACCACTGTAGAGCAAAAACAACCTCTACGGATCAGCAGGACTTTATAACAAGAAGATTCTCATATTTGGCTGAGAACATGCCAAAATGAATCATGACAAACTTTATTAATGCATAAAAGCCATCACTGCTGGACTGTCCTCAGCCTGAAGCGTGAGGTGACAGAGTCCTCGTGGCATCAAGAGCTTGTGATAATTGAAGTCTGAAAATATTTCACAGAACAGCAGAAATACCAATTTATATTTAAAGAATATATTGAATTACCACAGATCACACAGAAAGGGGGACTGGAACTCAGGTATTTTGTTGCTGAACTTTCAGCTCAGCATTTTACGAAAGGCCATCTAGTTTGAACCTAGATAAGTTGGAAAGATTATTCAACTAATGTCTTCTCTGGAAGACTGCAGCTCTGGTGCTAATAAGGGAATTTAATTAGCTGGACAAGCCTTGACAGCAATCCGTTTCCAATACATTTAGTATTGGAATAGGTCTGGGAGTTCCAAGATTTGCAGAAGAAATCCACTACTCAAGTTAATGTCGAAAAATATCTGAAAGTTTTGACTAACCAAGACGTAGGCTCTTGTTTTTCTGACTTTATTTGTGACACACATCACATTACCAACAATGACACCAACAGATGAAACCCCTGTTCCAAATGCACACGCTGCAACGTTTGAGCAGAACTGATTTTTCCCTCTGCATTTATAAATCTCACTAATTCCTTGGAAATCAACTGGGGACAACAGCCCATCCAGCAGTGCTTCCACATGGGACACCCAGTGCTTCACCTCCCTACAGCAGCTCCCAAAGCCCCAGGACAGAGCAGAGCTGCTGAGCACAAGGGCTCGGTACAAGCCCAAAACAAGATCTCTTTTTAGGGTATTTACAATACAAGAGGCATGCACACGGATGAAAGGCACGGGATAAAAATAATGCACAAAGCCAGTACTTTCTAAAATTGTAGAGGGAGCCAGCCTGCCAGCAGGCTGATGAAACACCTGAGATAAAGTAGCACAATCAATAACAGTGCTGCACCTTTAAAGCCAGCAAGTACAACGGGATCAATTCATATCCCCGTGAAGCGGCGTAATAAAAATCTGCAACTACAATAAGCTAATTTAATGACACTTTATCAAGCTCTCCTATTTCCAACCACTGTTGTTCACAGCAGAATGAAGCCTGTGTAAAAAATATGTCACCAGTCAATATGGCATTCTGCTGAAGAGAAAAGACCCACATCATTAAAATCTTAAATAAGCTTTCGTTAAATAAAATACATGAAATTAGCTCTTTCAAAAGAATTTAATTAGTCAACACATGCAGGTTGAACTCACAATCTGCCATTGTGGTCCCTTTAAGCCATTCATTTTCTTAAAGCTCTGTCAGAAGAAGGATTTTTTTTTTAATTGTTATTATTTTTATAATATGGTGGGAAAGCACAGTTCATTTGTGAAAAGGACAAAGTATCCCTTGCAAACAGCACGACACATTTTCATTGCTGCTCTGTATGGAGCACTGCCTTGTTAAGGCAATTTCAATCATTTTACGCATCTTCATTAAGTCAGAGATACGGTTCAGCTTTTCACAGAGGAAAAAAACCTCAGCAGCTGCAGAGAAAAGGAGGGACAACAGATTCTTAAACAGAAAAGAGAAATTACCAGTTATCTAGCTTGAAATGAAGCCTCTGGGAAGCCCCATCTGCAGTCTCAGTCATTACAAATCACAATAATTACGTGAGCTCTCAGCCCATATATAAAATTTCAATACCTATGAAGAGCTGCAATACTGCAACGTCCACAACACAGAAACATTGCCAGCTCATTTTGCCAGGCTTCAGGCTACTTGTAACACCGGGAGAAGATGAATCAATAAAATGTTATCAGTAAAACAGTTTGATTCCTGCACAGTTAAGCGCACGGCCACTTCTATATTTCAATCCCCCCAGGTCAATATAATTTTACACAGTTACCCAATTCTCAGCAGTGAAATGATACTGGTAGATGTTTCAGATATTCTAAAGCACTTATTTCTACATGGGGGAGAAAAGAAAAAAAAAAAAAAGGAAAAAAAAAAAGAATCTCTTGTTTCCTATCTGGTTCAAAGTGGAGTTTTTTGACCAGTCTTAAATCCAACTCTTTACCCCAGCTCCAGCAAATTAAGTCCCTCTGAACAGGTCCCTCAGCCAAATCCTGGGTGTCCTATTCACCCAGTGCATTTGGGAAGAAAAACAAGTCAAATCTGGATTTGGCCTTTCAGTTGAACTAAATCTGAGACATGAAATAAGATGTAATTTCTGCCTACTCAAGAAAATCAGCCCATTTAAGCAAATTGAACTATTCACCAATAAATTCTGCTAGGTTTAGTCACCACAAGGGCTGCAGAAACTCCAAATGCTGCTGACAAAGACTAACTACACAGTTAATACAACATTTTGCCTCATACCCAGATAATTCTTCATGCATACTCTGAACTTCCAGCTTCCCACCTGGGTCTGCAATAAAATAATGCCTCAGGTTAATCACATACCTCCAGAGAGCTGCATTTTTTGCATAAATAAGAGCAACAAGTGTGCTTCTAAACCCAAGGAATAAATAATCATGTCTAATAAACTACAGTGCTCTAGAGACAGGGAATTCTCACAAGAAATCTCTTTTTAGATACAAGTCCACTTTCCCTGACTTGACAACATCCTAATGAAACAGAATAAACCTGTTATTGGACCAGCCATGGGCACTGTGAAGTCAAGGGCAATTGATTTCAGCTGGACAGGACCTTAGCCCCAAAATGCCAAAAAACCCCTCAATTTTATTTCGTTTCATTTCACTACCAATTTCACCTCATTTGTCTGCTTCATTAATTCCTGCACTATAGACAACACCAGTGCACTCAAAGGCAAAAAATACTTTTTGGGATTTTTTTTCTTGTAATACAAGACTGTTTATTCCCATATTCAGTTCTCAGCAAAAGTAATGAACATTTTAATAACACAAAGATCCATACAGCATTATCTTCTGTCCTGTCACAGCTCTTTTAAAAGGCTTACTTAATCTTCAATATTTAAAGCATGGTGGAAATATCTGAGAAATAAAGTTCCCTGGTTTATATGGTGCAATTCCCTTGCTGCATATGTCTTATTGGGAAATTACATGGATTTCCCAAATACTGGCACTAAATTTTTTACAAGTTTAAAAATTAGCAGAAAAGGCCCAACTGCTAAGAAATAAAGCACACAAATTTATGGAAAGACAAAGCTGCACTAACCCATTAATTTTTATATTTTGTTATATCGCCAAAACTGTTCTCATTACTTTCTTCTGAACAAGTTTCATAACTGCAAAATTCTCAGGCAGTAAAACCTAAGTGATCTCCATACTCTGCTTTCCTCCTAAATAATGAGCCAACCACCACAGACACACACAGGAGGAAGAAGCCTGTCTATTTTACTAGGAGACTGAGCTCATGAAAATCCAACTGCATCAATCCTTCTTTTATTATTCTTTCAAACTTCCCAAATCAAATAACTTTCTTGAGCTTGGCTGGAGCCTTCTGAATAGAAATTCCACTGGGGAAAGAGGTTTTAGATTAACAGCACAATACATTCAGAAATCAATAGATAAACCCTCTGCGCAGCAGCTCCACCAGAGTCCATGAGACTGAACTAGGGCTCAGAAAATAGAACAAGCCACTCAAGAACAAATTTCCTAATCTGCCCACTTTTGTTTTTGCACTGAAACCAGCAACATGAACTTCACCTCTGTATCACGCTCAGAGAATTGTTGCCTGACGTTCTGAATCAAGAATACTTTTTTACTTGCAGAAATATATTCATCTCTGTATTAAAACCAGAGGGCTTTGCTTGGCGGTGCTTTTCTTTTTATTTCTAAACTACAGAGATAAAGCTGAAAGGCAATAATGCAACTCCAAGATAACCACATGTGTGGTGCCCATCCTGATATAATGCAAGCCCCTTAAAGCTATAAAACAGTGTGATTGGAAGTGACTGGAAGTCGGGTGAAGGAGGAGGGACAGAGTGAAGCTTCTAAACTTACAGTGAAAATTCTTTAAGCCTGGTCTCAGCTTCAGTCCAACACCTGGCTTAGACAGGATCAGCGTAGATTGTTCTCTCTGCTGGAAGCAGGACGGTTTTCACTGGATCGGTTTGACCTTTTCTCTCCTCATTAACAGTTGTTTTCTCCCTTTGCCAGAGTCCCTTTTGCACTCGTGAGGCTTGGAGGGGAAAGGGTAAATCAGAGCAAGAGCACGACTTGGCCAAAGACAGTCGGAGTAATTTCACTGCGAGCTGCAGTCGTGGAGCCCAACTGCAGAGCTGGCTCTGCTGTGGAAATACACAAAGCCAGTAGCTGCCAGAGAACAGAAAACATACTTCTGCCTCTGCCCATGTGCCTGTTATAGCAGCCACAGGCACCCCAGCTCTGCAGGATGCAAACAGGGCACAGCTCACCACAAAGGGCATCTCCCCACTGCTCCCCCTGGGTTCAACTCCAAACCTGCTCAGATTGGATGAGAAATGCACTTGTACTGAGAGACAAAGGGAAATGGATTTCCCCGAATTTTGGTAAGCTGGAACAGCTCTGATGGCACAAGCCTCCTGCCTCACTGGTGTTCCTGCAGCGTTATACTCATTAAATCCCGCATTTGTTATTTATTATCCTGCATTTCTGTAAGGCAAATCTAAAGAAACGTTGCCATGACAAACACACAGAGCGGAGTTTTCATACTATCCTGATCCCCATGATGTCCCTTCCCTCCCATTAACAGAGCCCCACTTTAGTGCATCTCAACAAGACAATCAAAATATTTCCAGTCCTGCTGCCGTGAGCCCCACAAAGGGGCCGAGCGCCAAATCCAAAAATCCTCTGCAGCAAAGCAGAAGAGCTTCACACACAGCCAGACCTCTCAGATGCCATGGGCTAGGATACCATGTTATAAGGCTGTAAAACTATGGCCTGTGGCTCCAGTCCAGCCTGCAGAGTAATTTAATCTAACTCACAAAGAAATCAGGAAAATGGCCTCTGCTGTGCTGAATCAGCAGTGCTGGAAGCCGTGCCACCCTCTATCAGCTCGTAAGAGAGTGCTTTGTCCACGGTGCCAACTCTGTGTAGAGCAGCTATTGGGCAGAAGAAAGGACCAGCAGGAATATTATGTGCCAGATTTTCAGTAGATGTAAGTCAGGATACTTCCAATGACTTAAGGAGCAGCACTGATTTACATCATTTCAGGATTATCAGGATTTACACCCACTGGAAGTTTCACTTCTCTTTTTTTTTTTTTGTCTTTTAATTAAAAGAATGGTGTAGACTTGGCAGCAGCAGGAGCCTTCAAGAGACTAAGATTTGGGAAAGATCCTGAAAAAGTTTTAGGCTCAGGGAATGGCAGTAAGCCAGTTTCAGTTTAAAAAGATACAGTGGCCAAATGAAAATTCACAGGATGTATATAAATTCTGATCTATACATGAGCAATATACAGAAGCATATATTTTCACTCGTTACACTGGAGCTCCCTAAATATAACAATGGCAAAAGAACAGCAATAAATGAAAACTTTGTTCATTCAATCTGGTTATATATCACGAAAAACTATCAGCACAGATGTTATCCCTATTTATGAGTCACAACCAGTGCCAAAACAAATGCCATGTATTACTTAATTTTTTTTCTCCTAGCTGCAAGTGCCAAAAAAATGACTGCCACTGGGATTAGGAAAAAACACACAAATGGAAAAAAACCAGGGGGTACTGCTCCTGAGGAAGCAAGCCAGCTAGGCAAAGTTTGGTTTGCTCTGATTTCCAAATAAACTCAGAACAAGTACAACATGTCTTGTGACCTCAGAGCAGTTTCTGCTGTTCATCTGCTCATCCCTGAAAGACAGATCCATCATAAACTTTAAAAAATCTGCATAAACCACCTTCATAAACATGCACACATCTCACTTGTTACCTACAGATGACCATGATGGGGAGAGAACAGAAGGAAAGTGGGAATCTGGTGCCTGAGATGCTGAAAGGCAGAACAGATTGATGCTTAAAGACCAAAAGTGAGCAGGACCCGTAAGTACAGCCACAGCTGCTCTTCAAGCTCTTTCTGTGGCACAGTGACCCACTCCCAGCCCAGCTGAGCCCTCAGAAACACTCAAAAATAGGCTTATAAATAAACAGGCCACTGTTACCAGTGCGGGTCAGCTGATATGTTACGTGAAAACTTAAAAATAAACTGTTCCAAAAACCTCAGGAAAGAAAAACTTGAGGCAAAATGCCTCTGTACTGAAGGAATGCAGCCTCATTCCATCACATCTTTTTCACTACTCACCTCTGAACAGGTCAGCTTTAAATCTCCTTCTTCCAATGAGTTCAATTTAAATGTGTTCTTCAAAGGCTTCTGCAATTTTAGGAGTATTAAATTTTATACCACCTAAGCTATTTATTAGCTGAGGAAGTCCTTAATAGACATTCACCAGATATTAACTTTTTTTGAGCACGTGTCACAGATTTTGATATATAACACTGAGTTTTTTTCTTTACTTTTTGTTGTTGGATTTGTCAGTTTGTTTGCTTTATTTGTTTTTCCTTTTTCAGTACAGCTCTCCTAAGAACAGGTTTCTCAGTGTGTGGACTCCCTACAAATTTCTCTTGGAAGTGCAGACAGATAAACTGCAATAAAAAACTGCTCACAAGGGACCCCGATGCAGATGAAAGGTCAAAAAACCACTTAGACTGTAATAAACTGTTGCAGAAATATTGTCTTTGCTTTAAGTCTCTGTAATTTTCACCACTTCTGGCATTGTCCAGACCCAACATGAACCCTGGCCCAGCAGTTCTCTGGGGTCCCCAGGGTTCCAGGCACCCACAACTCTTCCTCTCACTCATCCTTATTTTAATTTTCTATTTTTTTTTTTTCTCTCAGAACAGCCCCACTCCACAGATGTCAAACTCTCACAGGTGCACTGTCAAAGGACACAACTGCTGCATTAAACACAACTTTGCTTCATCATCACGTCTTCCAGGCAATGAAACTTGCTCCATTATTGCACAGGTAAAATTGGCTGTGCCACCCTTGCTCGGTTCTGCTGCTCTGTAACAGGATGCAGCCAACATTCTGTCTTAATTCACAGCAGAAAGGGAAAATAAAGCCTCATTTTATTGAAAGTACAGGAAAATTCATTCTGGTGAAACGCCTCATCTGCACTGGTCTCTGCCAAAACATCCCAGTTTATTCAGCACTCACAGGAGTCCCCACAGTGCCAGGCCCTGGGTGTTCAGTGAGCAGGGTGGGATTAAACCTCAGCTATAATTCAGTGAGCAGGGTGGGATTAAACTTCTGCTAATTCAGTGAGCAGGGATGTGGACCTGATCTTTTCTGAGCCTGAGCTCTTCCCAAGGGAAACTTTTCAACAGTTTTTCCCAAAACAACCTTGTGCAAACAATATTCCTTTCCCATAACAAAAGATGCTGTTTGCTATTTCTGTTACTCAGCCAGTGGGAGAGGT
>VXBB01023395.1:1327712-1346872 GCA_013399915.1 Illadopsis cleaveri
TTTTTCCCAAAACAACCTTGTGCAAACAATATTCCTTTCCCATAACAAAAGATGCTGTTTGCTATTTCTGTTCCTCAGCCAATGGGAGAGGTTTCATTGCTATGGACTAATAATGTGCCTTTTAGCAAAGCGCATTATACAAGGGCTGAAGGAATTGTAAATAAACCTTCTGATTTCTACTGCCTTCTGACTGGAGTCAAGCATCTTTGTTTCCTGTCTTATCGTGACATAGGCTGGGATTAAACCTCTGCTAACACCAACCCAGACATCACCCACTGCCCACAGAGCCTTCTCTGAGGGTGTCAGAGAATTGCTGAGCCTGGAAATGCCCTCTGAGACCATCACCCATGTCACTGCCCCATGTCCCCAAGTGCCACATCCTCATGGCTGTTAAACCTCCCCAGGGATGGTGACTCCACCACTGCCCTGGGCAGCTGTGCCAGTGTTTAACAACCTCTTTGGTGAAGAGATTTTTATACTGCCCAACCTAAATCTCCTCACTTTCCCCTTGCCAGTAGGTCTCAAATGCACCTGGTGCAACTGGAGTAGTTTGCTCACTAGCAGATATAGCAACCAGCCTTTTAACTTTGAATTTCTCTTATATCTGAGACTCCAGGCAAACAAAAAAAAAAAGAAGAAAAATCTTTCAGTAAACTTTGCACAGAGATAATCAATCTCCTATTCAGTTATTTGAACAAGCATCTAGAGTTCAGCATTCCAGAGATCACTGAACTTCTCCTGACGAGGGTCTCTTCTTGCAGCTTGAAAAGAGGATGGGGAAACCTTTGGGTACAATCCAAACACTTTTTATAGCTGCAATCCTTGAATATTTCATCTCTCCAAATCTTGCCTTGACCTATAGTTTCTCCTTCATCCCATCAACCATACACATATTTTTCTTCATCCTCAACTTGTCCTTTCTGTCCACAGGTGAAGGACAAATCCAAACAATATGAAAAATCCTTTTTTTAAATGCCATTTACCTACATTGCTTTAGCCTCTAGAGAGGACCAAAAGGAAGCGCTGAATCAATTGAAAAATGCTCAGAAGGCCAAAAAAGGTAAAGAAGTGGAAGTTTAATTTCCAAAATAATTCAGGCACAAAATAAAAATATTTAAGGTTTATGGAGATGAGCAAACCAGTTGCCTTTCATGTGTAATTGTGTAAACTTGTTCTGAATGGAGCAGAGCAACCAGCCAGCAACATCAGGCTCCTAAAAGACAAGCTGCAGGGCCATAGGGTCTGAAACAATGACTTTTTCTGCCTCCCCAGGGAAGGATTTTCACTGGGAGCAAAATACTGGAAATTCTCTAGCCCAGCTCTTTTTCCCCTCTAAATTGAGATGCTCCAGAAAGTTTCAGAAGAGAGAGTCTCTTCCTCCAGCACAGGGAGCAGCAGGCAGCTGCCTTTCTTCAGTAACCAAAACACACAGGCGTGATGGGCAAAATTAAAGAGAGACAGTAAAATATTTAAGTGTGGGCTAGGACTCCTGAAGAGCTCTGTGAATAATACATATCTATAAAAACAGGCAGTGCAACACCCAGCTGGTTTGTGCAGGATGAACACCTTGCTTTCCTCACCTTCCAAGGGAACACAGCAAAGGTGGAAATCCCCAGCCAGCAGTGGAAAGAGATTATACCAGAGTCCATGCTCCACATCCAGGCACAACACTGCTTTAATTTAATTTAATCCTGTTCTTTCAACTCATGTTGGGATTAGTAACAGCTCTGCCAATAAAAATGCCTTATAAGGAGCAGACCTCCAGCATCCTGAGGAAAGCCAACCTGAACATTCTGTCCTGCAGCCTCACACACCTCTGGTCCAGAAGTTGAGTTGGGGCATTTAAACAACCCAGTGGGCAGAGAATTCCAGCAGTCCGTCCCCTCCAACAGAAACAGCATTTTATTGAAATTCCATCAACCTAGCCTAGGCTTTTAACCTAGAATGTCTCTAGATGGTAAAATTCAAAGGTCCCACTGTTTGTAATTCTCATAGAAGTCAGGAAAAGTACTGACAACTGAAGACATTTGGAATTGTGTTTCTACAGATCCCAACAGACAACATCAAGACATTAAAGGCTCTGTTCACCAGGTCTCCATTCCAATTTTAGTTACTGAAATGACTTTAGCCAGAGCATGTTTTAATGGTGCATGGTCAGAGCAGAAGGCTCTATCACATGGGCCCTGCCACAGCCTGTTTTGAACTGGGATTGTTCAATCCTTTGTTAACAGAACAGATAAAGAATGCAGCATATGCTTGTTACATCTGCAAACCATACACAAGCAGGATGCAACTACAACACTGTTGGACATGGGGCTCAGAATTCAAAACAATCCAAATCAGTTAGATAAGGCTGGTGATAAAACAAAAATAAGATGTAATTCAACAGAAGAGGAGCAAGGTAACACGATTCAGCAGGATTAATCAACTACACATATAGAAAATGACTGGGTAGGTAGCAGTTCATCAAGAAACGATGTGGGAGGTTATACTGGATCACAAGCTGAACATGAGTCAACAGTATCATACTGCTAAGAAAAAAAGCAATCATCACATTAGATAAATCAAGTGGAGTAGTGCCTGCAAAACAGGCAAAGTAATATCCCCTGTCTGTTCAGCACTGTGAGACTTGGCTGGCAGCCTCACATCAACCTGGAGGATCATGTTAGTAACAAAGACAAGGGCTCAGAGGGAGCCAAGCACGACACACAAAAAGCAACAAATGAGAGATTCAGTCTAGAAAACCTGAAAAAAAAATTTTCAGTTGTGTTGGGGGGAGAAAAAAAAAATCAGCAGCTGTTCTGTGTCCATGACAAATACAAACAGGTTTAACTGCTTCAAGAGAGTGCTACTATAACTCAGAGGAAGGAAAGGGAAGCAATGTAATATATTGGCTTTGGTCCCCACCAATGGATCTTCAACCCCCACCAGGGACAAACCTGTTACAGAGGAGCTGCTCATGCCCAGAGGAAGGAGGGTGAAATAGAAATCCTCCTGAGCTCCTGCAGCCCGAGTTCTGAGCCCAGGAAACACCAACACACAGGTCCAGGTGACACCACGAACAGCTCTTGGTGACATCAGTGAGACTGACAGAACTGTGGCATTTATACAGACTTATCTGTTCACCCCCATTGACTGCATCAGGAACAAACAGGTTATTAAATTTCATACTTTAAACAAGTCCTGATTTACACTTTATCACCTGTAGTCATTTCTTTATTTTCCACCATAAAAAAAAGCTTGCATGTTATTTTTCCATATACCAAAAATTACAATATGCTTTTCTTGCTACCTGGTGAAGTAACAGACATCTGTTTCACTGACCTGCCTTTTATGATTCTCTAGACATGAACTGACAGACAGAGTTGATACATAGCTCTGTATAGAAAAATTCTTGTAATCTTGACTATTTATCTATGGATAATTGCTATATTCATAATTATTTTAAAGACAATTTCGTTTAATAAGGATTGGAATTACTACGAGACAAACTCATTGTAACAGAATTTCAGACTAAAAGTAATTTTTGTGACTAACCTCTGAACTGCAAGGAAATTGTGATTTATAATAGGCATAGTAATAGCCTTTAATGACTGCAGCGCTTCTGGGTATCGATGAAAACAGACTGGCTCATTTCAAAGCAGAAAAAGCATCCATTTTACTTTTTTTTTCCTCCTTCATGGGTGGCCCATACATATCTTCAGGGTCCTCGGAGGAGCTTTGTGCGTTGCACAGAGTGGCTGCCATTACCAGGCTGGCGTTAATGGGCTGCAGCTGATGTGAGCCCTGCGAGCAGCACAGCACTGAGCCCTGCCACTGGCTCCCTGTGACAGCACCCTGCCAAGAGGGGAGCAACAGGGGCAGCAGAGTAGCGAGGGCACGGCACAAAAAAAAAAAAAAAAAAAAAAGGAATTTTTCATTGGAAGGGAGCAGGAAAGGGGAATGTGGATGCTGCAGCCCGGGGTGACGGGGCAGGGAGCGCAGCTGAGTGTTCCCAGTGACAGCGCGGCCCATATGCCAGAGCATTTGCCACTTCCCGCTCCCTCTGTGCGACTGCAATCCAAAATTAACAAATAAATTAGGGGTAATGAATATAAACAAGAAAAATCGCAGCCCTGTGGCAAAGAGAGGTCTTGCTCAGCCCAAGTGTTTTTCACGTCGCAGAAAACTTGTTTAGGAAACAAACGTCCTCCTGAAAGAAGCGAAGTAGCTGGTTATAAGACAAATATTTTGGGTTAAACAGTAATGTTTACCGCACGTTCTCTTTCATTCTACTAAAAATGAAGAGGAAACTGAGTGCTTTTTCAATGCAACATTTCCTTATGCCAGGAGACAAACTATGCCCAGGTTAAGTCTGGACATTACTGGACACAAACAGCTGAATGTTGGTCCCTGGTGTTTCAATTATTCCCTCTTCAGAGGTTGTGCTTCCAAGAAATTAAAGAAACACAGTTTCCCAGTACAGATCATGCTTTGCAGGCTGTTGCAATGTTTTTATTTAAAGCTGTGGGATTTGTATTTGAAGAAAAGCTCAGTTCATCCCTCTGGCTTTTCATCTGTTCACCTGCAAAGTGTTTCCCAGGGTCAGAGCCCAGTGCAGGCTGCAGAGCTGCTTGTCCAACCCCTGCTCAGCACAGGGACAGCCAAAACTCCAGGACCACATCCAGGTGGGTTCCAAGTATCTCCAAGAGCAGAGACTTCATGGCATCTCTGAGGAACCTCCTCCAGCATCTGACAACCCTCATGCTGCAAGTTTCCTCCCACGTTTAATTGTGATGTCCTGCATTTCAGTGTTAGTGCCCATTTTCTTCTCTCCTTCCTCTGTGCACCTCATCTCAACACACTCTCACAAGGAATTTATACACAATTATAAAGTCTTCTCTTCTCCAGGCTAAACAATCCCAGCCCTCTCAGCCTCTCCTTTCAGAAATGCTAATAAATAAATATGAAAACAAAATATCTAAAAAAATATATATCACAGCATCCTGAGCAGTTAGAAAACCCTGCCACAGCAGGGCTGGCCAAGGACACTTCTGGGTTTTACCTGGAAAAGCAACCCTGGGGGTCAAGTAGGCACCAAAAGGAAAACAGAAAACGAAGCCAAATCCTCTTCAGAATCTTTGGCTAGGGCACAAAAGGTTTGCACACACCAAAAGGGATACAGATCGATTCCATCGAGCCTGCAAAGATTCCTCCTGCAGTGCTCCACGTCAGGGTCCTGGGGAAATCCGTCTGGAATCAGCCACAGGTTCATCCCAGCCCCCTGTCAGATCACTCAAAGCTGGAGTTCCCAGAGGCAAGGACTGGTCTCTTTGCTTCTCAAACAACACTTTCTGGCCTCAGTTCTTACTACTTCCATGTGTCTGAAAATGAAAAAATTCCATTTGATACAGCGCTGGCCCTAATTCTGAATATACCACTAACCTCAAATGAAACAGAAACTCCCTTCCTTCCCTGTGTTACTCAAATTCATTCTATGAGAAACATTAAGCAGCAGATTTCCAATGAAATCCCATCCTCTGTAGTTTTAATCTCTTCTTGCCCTTCAAATAAGACTTTTAAGTATTATCTATATTGCTCAAATATTCTATGAGCTGTGCACATGGCCCATGCTGCTGTGGAACCAAGTACTTCCCCAGCTTGAGTTTGCAATGAAATAAGCTCCCTCTAAAAAAACATGAGACTCATTTCCAGGGTAGAAATTAAGGCAGAAGGAGGCCTGCACATAAATATCAATGAAATTAGGCAATGAGAACTGGCATTAGGTCAATGAAAATTAGGCAAGAAAATATTTCACTGCTAGAATAAATAAGTTTCAATTGCCACATGCAAAAACCGTAATTTCCAGAATGCTTTCAGCATCTGCTCTGCGAGATCAGAGCTCATGAGCTCTGTCAGTGACAGTCAATTCCTGTACAAAGAACTCACTTTAAAATTAACATTTCCCAACCTTAAAAGACCTAAAATGATCCGCTTAGTGCTCAAAACAACAGGTATTTCATAATAAATAACTAATTGATACTGTTCCAGACACAGCTTATTTCCTAAAAGCCTAAGCATAAATAAAGAAATGAATAAATTATTCAACAGAAATTGTTGTTTCATCTCCTTCCTTAATACCTATTTAGAATGCCTAATTTGAAACAGCACAATTCTCTAACAGACAAATCCCTGAAAAAAGAGAGAAGCATCAAGCCTGTTGTTGGAGAAGCAGATTTATTCAGATATAAATCAGTTAACTCCCCAGAATGCAGAAAAACGTAATTTTGCTTGGGTTTGAGGAATTTGGTTCAAAGCTCTGAACTAGAAAGCAATATATACAGTTATTAAACAGTGTAAGGGGATTAACTCTACAGAGTGTTATTGACTACTCCAGTCTCATTAACCGCAATTTTATTTAGATAAAAATGTCATCTTAAACATCATTTTTGTGTCAGAAGTTAGATCTGAAGAACAACATTAAAAATACATCGGCACCAGCAGCTCCCCGATCTGCAGCAGCTCTTTCTGGGGTCTCCCCTGGAACTCGTGATGGAAATTATGGTTTTGATTTGAAACATGCCCATCACAAGAAACTGCTTTCAAAAGAAGCTGTCCTGTGGAATGTAAGAAGTGTTTTCTGAGAGGCAGCTTCACTGGAGCTTGTACAAACTGAACACAGAGAGCTGATGCCTGGCTGCCTCTCTTTCCTCCAAGGAAGGAATGAAGAAAGGTGAGGGTAAGAGTTCTGGGTTCCTGGTGGATGCTCTCCTACTTTCAGATTTTATTAGGGAACTGTGAAGCTAATTACATGTACAGTAACTTCAGTGACTGCTTTTCATGCCGAATCACAGGCCAGGAAATAATGAACACACAAATGGAAAAGCCTCTCTGCTTTCTTCCAACTCTGAGCAGCTTGGAGAAGGCACTGGCTATTCCAGGAGGCTGCAGCAAGCACAGAGCAACCCTAAAGGGTGCTCAACAACCTCACCAAACACCAGAACAAATCCCAACATTCCTCAGGCTCCTCCCCTTCCAAAAGTAGGGGTAGGACACACCATTAAAAAACTGGAAGACACAGGGCAGGGAAGCCTCAGACAGCCACACACTCCCTTCAGAGACACACCTTGACCTGCCTGTGGGAACCAAGCTCCTGCCAAAACTGACAGCGGATGGATTCCTGGGGATTTTCTGGACTCTAAACCCAGGAAAAGTGGGAAGCCTACACCACCTACAGTATTCTCCACTATCCCAGGGAGAGTGTGGATGCTGGGGTTCTTTGGTCTATTCAGTCAGTATTGTCTAAACAGTATTCACAGCCAGTTTTAATACTGGATGTGGTGAGGGCGAAAGAGGATGGAGGTTTTGAAATCTCAGTGGAGAGAACAAAAAGCTTTTGACCACAAAAAACATCCTATCTCTAAAAAACTTACAAGAGATGATCTCCATAGTGAATTCTTAGTTTAAAAAAAAAAAAAATTATTCCAACAAAGCTTTTATATCTTTTGCTTTTAACCAAAAATCATGCTAGTAAAAAATCCTAGAATGGAAGCAATTACATTTCTGTGCATTTGCATGAGCTTGGCTACCTTTGTTTCACACACTTGCTTAGAGCAGAACATGCTGGCTGAGTTTATTCATCTCCCCACATGAAAATAAACTGTGCTGCCACGCACTTGTCCCCAAACGTGGCTGCCCACACAAGAGAAGTTCCCCTGCTCCGTCAGCACAGGCACTGCTCGGGGTGGGCAAAGAAACATCAGTCACTGCAGATGAAGGGATGCACAGAAAACACAAACAAGTGGCTGTACCTCTCATCTGCCCATGTTGCCTGCCGTGAGTTGTTCTGTTTAGGTGTGTTTGAGAGGTGCTGGAGCCACACTGGAGCAATCATGCATTCAACACCCTGATGTCATTCCCCCTACTCCCAGTCCCCACAGCCTCACAGAGTACCAACTCAACCTGAACTTCTCATTTTGAAAACCATCTTTTTTAAAATTAATTATAATTGCAAAAAGAACTACCAAAAAAAAAATCAAAAAGGGCATAAAGCCAATAGCAGGAGTATCATATTGCACACCACTTTCAGAATCCTACTCCTCCCTTCCCTCCTTCTCCCAGAGGCCGCTGATCTTCATCACTCCCAAACACTGAGTTCACACCAGGAGTCAGATCCCCTGGGACATTGCTGAACTGCTTCAGTGCAGTCCCACATGTCCCTGCTTCCCACCCCTCAGCACCAATGTTCTCACCATGTTAAGTTAACATGAATAATTAACAAAGAGGAAAAGATCCCCGTGCTGCAATTGTCCTCTGCCGTACAGCACACATGGAGATCTCTCCCTTAGGCTAAAGGAGAAAATACTTAAGGAAGCTATCTTAAACATTACCATGCATCAGTGATCAAGACTAAGTTTATTACCCTGCAAACAAAAACAATGACAAAAAAGAATAACAGATTACACCCCAGTAGCTTTCATTAGGAGATGCAATGATGGCATTTCTGAGGAAGGCACTGGCTCCACAAATCACCTCAGCCACCACCCCATCATCAGGCCACAGTGTTGGCAGTGATGTGCAGTGTGTGGTATTTGTGGCACTACTGGGGGAAACTATTTTAAGTCTAATTAACATGAAATTTTCAGATGAAATGCAGATGCTTTTCATTTGTACATAAAACAAAATGCCGTGACATTTCTCCCATCCATTTATCATAAACAAGTTAATTACTGTGTAACAAATAGCTCCTGCTAGAATCTGTATGTTTGGAGCATGTTAGAGAGCTGACTCAGGCAAATAAGATGAACCACAAAGTAGTAGCTAATAGCTCACGGCATACTTATAATAAAACAATGACTCTGTAAAAGCTCTTGTTGTCAAATTAAAGCTAAGCTATTTCCATTGGAATAAACCAATTACAAGCAGTCATTTTCTGTTTAACTTGATTCAAACCTAGAATACTATAAACACTTTCATTTTGATGCATTCATAACAGTGCATACATTTGAGAGCTGGATATTGCAAAGCTTAAAAGGGAAATGTTGGGTTCATTTATTGCCACACAGCTCATCCCAAACCACGGAACATCCAAACTTCCCCATGGTGTGGAGGAATTTCACCACCATGCTGAGGTCTGCATGCTCCCTGATTTCTCATGGATAAACCTTTATGGACAAAATCCCAGGAATGCCCACCTCTCCTTCCTAAGGACAAGGTGAGCATCATCCATAAAAACCTCATATTTGCTCCGTGAAATCCCCCGAGAGCCATCCAAGCTGCAGACACGCTTTTTTCCACCCCCAAGATTCCATGAAAGCACTGACAGGTGAATTTCTGCCTACTTTACTTTTTTTTTTTTTTTTTTTAATTCAGGCAAACAGTCCCATTTGGCCTGCAGATGAATTACTGAATGCTGATGAATAAGATGGTGGTAGCTGGCAGCAGAGCTTTGCGTGGTGAGATGGTGTGAAATAGTACATATGTCAATCTATCAAACATGATAATGTAAGCAATCTGAACCCATTTTTGGTCTGAACTATTGTACAATACTTCACCCAGATGGAAGAAAAGAGATAAACATTTTATGCTTCAGACACATCAAGTGCTAGGAAGTAAAATTAAACCTAAACTGGAAAACTACCAATTTTACATGCTAGAGTATATATAAAGAACAACACAAGCATGCAGAAGAATTTTCTCGCCCATTATTGTATAAATTAATTAGATATATTTGCTTCCTATGATAAACAACAGCATGTATTTGACTGTAGATTAAAAGGTGCAAAGATGATAGTTTACTTATTAGCAAACACAGCACTTGCACTTTTTTCCTTCCTCCTTTTGTTGAGAAAATGATTTAAATCATGGAACCTGTGACAATGTTATCAGGACATGAATCTTGCAAGGGGGCATGGATACATAATGTCCCCAGGGTGAGTTCAACCCTAAATCAGAGGCAGGTTTGCCATGACTAATGTAAAGCTACAACTGGTCCCTAAAGGATAAAATCAAATAGAAATATATTTTCACTCAAATCACCTTGACAGCGTGCATAAATATAATTTCATATTTAAAAATTATCAGTTAAACCAGAAATGCAATGACAGCTTCTGTGCTGTTTTGAAAGTCACAGCCTCTGAACAGACCCTTCTGCTCCATCCCTGTTGCCCAGGTCCATAAACACAGCACAATTTATCAAGCACTAAACTGCAAAAAACCACTCTTCTGAGCAAATATATTTACGACACGGCTCTCTACAGTACTCAGAGAACATTTTTTATCAAATAATTTGCAAAGCTAAAAGAGCATGAAATCTACTCAGTTTCCAGACTGACCTGTAAAGCCACCTTTACTTCTGGGAAAAATTGCTACAAAGTGTGTAAACTATTGTATCTGGTCTCTTTAGGGTTGCATAATCTTGAGCTTGCCCATCTCAATTCCCTCTTTGGTTACCCTTCAAACTAAAAATAAACTCCCCAAGGTCTACTAATTAATGCCAGGCCAGTCAAGAGAATTCCTGAACAGCAACACTAAGACAACTGGGCACCGAAACAAAAGTGATTGCCAGCTCATGCAGAGCAAAAATGTCCAGTCTTGGATTCTGCTGAAGCCAGAGAGAACACTGACAACTCTCCCTCTCTTCTGAGAAAAATCAAAGTAACGGAGCAGGTGTTTGCTCTGGAGGAAGACAGAAATCCCAGTTTTCTGGCAGAGAGACATGCATGTGAGCAAAATGTACCCAGGAAAACACTGCAAAGGGTTTATAAAGCCTTGAGTAGAGCACCAAGTCCTGATGTGCTCCCCAACTTCCTGGGGTGCTGAGGGGGTGGGATTCTTATCTTCAGAAATTCTTTTGGAATAAAGCATTTTCCTGTGTCATGCAAATATAGAGTTTAATTATTTTTAACTTGAAAAGGAGACAGATCAATACACAGGATAATCTACTGTTATTTGGATTACGAAGACATCTTAGAGTTTACAATCACAGAAGCGGTTATAATCCTGCAATTACTATAAAGCTAATTGGTAGTTTCTTTTTGCCTGTGTTTTCATGTTGTCAGTGGGGCAGTAATGAAAATGAATGCCACATTTGTGAACAGAATGTCTGTAGGCTTGTTTACCACATTTCCAACAACAACGTCTGCTTTATCATCCATTTCAAAGCAGAGATAATTTAGGGATCTTTGAATTTCATACATAAAAATACTCTCTAAAATATCAGATGCAGAGTCCCTTCAGACAGGGTGGGAGTGGGAGACTCAAGAGTGAAGTGATGACCTCGCACAGCGTAACAAACAATCCACCTGAAGCAGACACCGGCGGACCTGGGATGATTCATATGTATTCAAAACTGTGCTCAGGTAAACCACTTAGTGCTTCATCCTCCTACAAACATAATTCTGCAGACAATTTCACCATCAAAACCAGCATCTTTAAGCCTCCTTTCACCTCCTGAAAATATAGTTATTGCAGAAGCTATTAAGCTTTTTATTCCACTTACCTTTGAGTAACTTCTGCCCTTCCATGACGTTCTGGGAGATGAATGATGTGTAGTCTTGTTCTGAGAAGCCAGGCTTGCATGTGGGTCTAACTGTAAGATCCCCATTGTGTGCCTGCAAAATCAAAACAAGGAAAATGCACACCATGACTTCTGTCATTTGGGAAAACGTTTTGCACCCAGTGATGACATGTTTAGGCATGAGCAAACCTGAACAGTGAAGTAGTGTGCAAGCAGAAGTTGCTTGTGTTAAGAGTGCCTATCTGCTGGAGTGGATCCATACTGTAGCTGCAAAAAAATAAAATGGGCCAGCAATAGTTGCCTGACTACAAGAGAGCATTGTTTGTAGGAAGACTGGAATACTGGGCACTGTCAGAAGAGGGGAGGAAACAAAGAGCAGCAATTCATCAAGGCGCTGTGCTCGCACTGGAGACACGCAAAGGCCTGATGTTGCAACATCCAAACCACCGAGGTTTGCTACTGAGAAACCGGGCAGACCCCAGCATGACAGGGGGAGAAACATAGGAGCCTGCCACCAGGTGAGGACACCCTTCTTCCTCTCCCTTCACCCTTGCAGCAGCATCCCAAGCTCTCACTGCTGCTGCCTCTAGGACCCTCCAGGCTCTGCTCTTGCCCCAGCAGTGGGAAGGGAAGGAGGGGATCCCAACCAGAAATGGAACTATGCACAGAACCGTGCACAGCGTGCCAGCACCCAGAGGGAAGCAGCCAAAGAAACACTCAGCTGCAAGTTTGGACTGAGCAGAGGATCCAGCCCCCACGACAGGGACAGGACAGTGCAGTCACAGCAGCCCAGGCTCCTCAGGATTCCCTGGCAGGGAAGGTCCCAGACCCCAGCTCCAAAGGAACTCGCTGACAGCACACAAACCCGTGATTTATGCGGAGCGAGTGCCAGGTGATTTACGCACTAACAAGTGCTGGTGGCAGGGGATTTCTAACGCGCCCGGGCTGTCGGCAGAGCCAGCCAGAGCATCGCTTAGCGATGCCGGCGGCACCTCCGCCGCCTCCAGACCCGGCAGCGCCGGCTGCAGCCAGGGGACCGGGAGCGGCGCTTCCCCGGCAAAGTGCAACTCCGGGCGTGCACCTGCCTCCCCGAGGGGAGCATCGCAGCCCCCCGGGCCCCCCAAACACTCCCGCGCACAGACAGCGATGCATTAGAGAGACAGAAGGGAAGAGGAGAGAAGGGTACTTTCGGATGCGCTTAGTAAGCAGAACACAAGCCAATGTACTCGGCTTAAAATCACGCTCGGGAGACGGATGCCAGCTACTGCATGGGAAGCGCAAGGAAGCGGCGGCTCTGTTGGACTCTGACCGCGGCCGGCAAGATGTTAGGAAATGTACAAATGTACATTAGGAAACGTATCAAAGGGTCTCACCGAGGATAGCGGGCTTCGGATCTGAAATCGCCCCATTATTAGAGCGGTGCTCGCTAGATCAGAGCGCATCGGGGCTATTCCTGAGCACTCAGCAGCCTCCACAAGGCTCGGGACATCCTCACGGATTCAACTTGGCACCGGGCGATCGAGGCAGAAAAATAAGCGGCTCTTGTTCCCGCAGCCAGCCCAGCCCGAAACCCAGCAGCCGCCCGGCTCGCTCTGTAACACTGCAGCCACGCGTTCAGGCGCTTGTTGATGTTCTACAGAAACCATTCGATTTCAGGCGGCGTGGGAATAAAACCCTAAAAATCCCAAACTTTTCAAAGCATCACCCTGCCATCACGATCCGGGCCCGCTCGGTGGGTTTGGGGGCTTGTAAAAATAAAAGTTAGAGGCTGCAGCGCGGAGCGGGCGGAGCAGGGCTCGGCGCGGAGCGGCCGCGGGGGCTCCGCGGGGCTCGGAGCGGGTCCGCGCCGGGACGCGCCGCTGCCCCCGAAGATTCTCCGGCGAGGCGCAGCTCGGAGGGCAACTTGTGCCGGTACCGCGGCGNATGGCAGTGGTGATAGTTGTAGTGGTGGTGGTGATGATGATGGTGATGATGGTGATGATGGTGATGATGGTGATGATGGTGATGATGGTGATGATGGTGATGATGGTGATGATGGTGATGATGGTGATGATGGTGATGATGGTGATGATGGTGATGATGGTGATGATGGTGATGATGGTGATGATGGTGATGATGGTGATGATGGTGATGATGGTGATGATGGTGATGATGGTGATGATGGTGATGATGGTGATGATGGTGATGATGGTGATGATGGTGATGATGGTGATGATGGTGATGATGGTGATGATGGTGATGATGGTGATGATGGTGATGATGGTGATGATGGTGATGATGGTGATGATGGTGATGATGGTGATGATGGTGATGATGGTGATGATGGTGATGATGGTGATGATGGTGGTGATGGTGATGGCAGTGGTGATAGTTGTAGTGGTGGTGATGGCGGTGGTGATGGCGACGGTGATGATGGTGGTAGTGGTGGTGTTGGTGATAGTTGTAATGGGGGTGATGGGGGTGATGCCTGAAGTTTTAGCTTTCATGTTTTTCAGACTCTGTGCTGCCTAGGAGTGTAAATCTGAGCCTCATATTAAGCGCTGGTAAGCTCTCTTCAGAGCGTAGGGAGACAAATCCTTTTCCTGCTGAAGACCAAGGACAACTTTCAGGCCCAAAAGCACAAACAACGGTGAACCAAAGAGAGAAAACAAGAAGGATGGGACCTCACAACTTGAAGCTGTAATTGGACAATTAAACCCCAATATGGAAATGAACCAAAACTTATAAAAGTGTAAGACCAGTCGTCCATTTTGTGACCATTTTGGGTCCACCTTGGGTGTAGCCCTGGTCAGGCCCTGTCATGCCCAAGGTGGATCCTAGTGGTCTTTCAATAAATACCTACTTTATTCTCTAGCCCTGTCCAGTCTCTCTTTCAGGTCAGCCTTCCCAAGGTATCAATGGTGAAGATTATGATGATGGTGGTGGTGATGGTGGTGGAGGGGGAAAGGGTTTTGGCAGCACTGCTGCTTCCTCTCTCAGCTCCCGGCCATGCTCTGTGACCTGTGGGAGCTTCATCTGTCCAAAGAAGAATCTTACATGTCCAAATTGTCTCGAAAAGCTGCTGTGTTCATGGGAAGGAACACCAAAACAACCAACCAGCACATGCAGAGATGATGGAGAGAGATCACGGAGCCATCAGGGCTCACATCTTTAGGGCTGGTCAGAGCACAGTGCTGATGATGCCAAGGTTGTGATTTGATCCTCACTGTTCCTTTAAAAGTTGGATTTGAAGATCTTCAGTGCCTCTTCCAGATCAGATTCAGTGATTCCCTGGGCATCAAGTCCAACCATCAAGCCCCAAACCATCCCCCAGTACCAGATCAGACACCTCTGAAACACCTCCAGAGATGGTGATTCCACCACCTCCCTGGGCAACTGTTCCAATGCCTGACCACCATAGCAGTGAAAACTTTTTCTACCATATAATCTCAACCTCCCCTGTGTCAATTTAAGGTCATTTCCTCTAGCCCTCTTTACATGTGCCCACAAGGGAACAAGCAGCGTGTTCAGGAGACAATTAACATAGCCCTGGAAAGATGTGTGCTCAGTGGGCAAAAAATTAACATGCCCAGGTGAAAACCAAGTGTATCCCATGAGGAAAAATAAGTGTGTTNGAGCATATCCAGGAGACAACATAGCCCTGGAAAGATGTGCTCAGTGGGCAAAAAATTAACATGCCCAGGTGAAAACCAAGTGTATCCCATGAGGAAAAATAAGTGTGTTCACAAGAAAGATCTATGTCCAGGGCTTCATGAGTGTATCATGTGAGGGGAGAGTAGAGCCCAGGCTGTGAGGGAAAGGTGGCGTGAGGGAGTAGTAGCAAATCTACAAAAAATCACATCCTGGGAAGGAAAAAACTGATCTATCCAGAGGTGAAAAACTCAGGACAGAGTAGAGAAATGAGCAGTGCCAGGATTGCCTCCTCAGCCGTATCTGTGAACCAGCCTGAGCCTGGCCCTGCTTTTTTTAGAGGAAAATAGGCTTGTCAGGCCTAATCCACATCCACATCAGCAGCAGAAGAAGCTAACTCCACTAAACTAGCAAATTTCTGGTGTAAAAATAAAGGGAGATCGACACAGGGGCAGAAAGTGAAACTTCAGTCAGTCTCACAGAAAACTGAAAGCAGCGGTTTCAAGCAGAGTGTGGCTCCTGCTCTTTCCCTACAGCAGGACCCTGGCACCCAAATCCCATCCTTTTCTTCTCCAGCTCAATGCCACAAATAGGAATTCCCAGGCACGAGTGTTTTGTGCTTATAAAGCCGGCAGCAATTTGCATAAATAGATGCATATTATCTGATGTACGTGCAAAATCAGACATTGCAGCTGAAAAATCCAGCCATTAAACTATTCTGTTGGATTTGCACGTTTCCCAAGGAATGAGACACATAAATCCACTGGCTGCATCTTTGGCTATTGAGTAGATTTAATAGCATTGTGTTAACACCTAGAGACGTTAGTGAAGAACTGAGGGCTCATTGTATTGAGCTCTGTGGACAAGAATAATGAAAAGATTGTTCCAACCCCACCAATTTACAGTCTTAGTGGATTATGGGGTTTATTTTGTTTTTAAACAAGTATTTCTGAGTTTGTTACATAATATGAAATAAATGCCATCATTGTATTGAATTTAATGTAGACCCCTTTTTATGAAGCACTTCCACAGAGGCAGAAATAATTGAGTGAAGCTATCACAGCAAAGATAAATCCCTATATATATATCAAAAATCTTTTTTTTTTCCCCTTTTATCTTTATCCTCAGTTTTGAAGTTTGAAGCAGATTGTTCCAGGTTTAAGGGCACTTGTTATTTAAATAAAACTACAAGTATTCTGGAGACTACTGAGGATATTTTGGATTTGGACAAGTACAGTGTGGATGTTCTTTTTCGAATACCTGTGGCCAGTTATTTTGACTCTTACTGGACTACAGCTGTTGCTGTGCAAGTGCTTGCTCTGCTTGATAACTTTGTTAATATGACAAGTTCTACAAGTATTATCAAAATAAGTCTGACACCACAACAGATTGCGAAGAAAAGGCAGAGCAGTAGTGAAAAAAAAAAAAAATAGAATTCTTCAACATGTTTACAGTTGATTTCTAATCTGATGGCAAATTGATTTTTTTCCCAAACTAGTTTGCCACCCCGCTTTTCTAAGCTGTGGTAACAAACTCTGTGCTCGAGGAATGAGGCTGCAAATGGAGTTGAATTCTCAGTTGTATTTTCAGTGACAGAGGCCGCTGTGAAACAGCAGGTGCCTCTCAAACTGAGGTGTTTCCAGAAGGAGCAGAGGAGAATCCAGATCCATGTTCAGACACTGGAAATCTCTGGTTCATGCGTGTGGATGCTTTTGCTCTACCACTTTCCTTCAACTCTTGACACTCCAATTAATTTTGGAAGGAATTACAGGTTTTCTAACTGATTAGCTACAGTTTGAACTACCTCCTTGTTTAGCAGCACTCCACATGAAGTGCTTATAAAATGTCTTCCTTCAGATCTTTAAGGAAAATTAAAAATATGCCATTTACATTCTTGTACCTACTGATTTTTTTCTCAAACTTTCAGACTGCAGGCCTGAGCTGGGCCTGAACATATGTTATTTGGGAGGGTTTGCTTCACTTGGAGTCTGCTGGGAGACTGGTTAGGAATTGGTGTTCTGGCACAAAAAGGAAATAGGAAGCTCCACCATCTAACACAGGAATGCTACAAGATGTGGGGCTGGCGGGATGAAGACATTTCAGAGTGCACAGTAAATCAACTTGCTAAACACCTCAAGAGCAAAACTGCTGATCCTGGGAGGCAACTTGCTGTAGTGCACAACACTCAGGAGAATAAAAGGCTCATAGACGAGACATCCACAGAGCTGACTGTGCCAGGATAACGAGGAGCGCAGGGCACAGCGGGGATTTTCCCCTCCTCGATGCACACGTGCAATCCTGCTGACAGCAGCGGGAGCTGCACATCCTCACCAAGGGGACAATGGAGCCCTTAGTGGTGGCGATGAGTATGGGGTGTGAGCTGTGTGACCACCGAGAGGGAGCCAGGGAGTGGGAGGTGTGATCACTGGGGGACTCTACAACATACAATAAAATTGTCAAGCAGCCATCAAGTACGTGAAAGCATGGGAATAACAAATTAAATGGACAGGAGGTGAGAAAACAGAGTCTCAAGAGGCTTTTGCCTTCCTAGCATAGGGCTGATATCTGAATTCCTTATCTGGGAAATATTCCCACTGGCTTAACCCGTTTAATTCTCTGCAGGCAAATATTTCACTGAACTCGACTAAATAGTTGTGGCCCAGATGCCAAGCATAAAAAGTGGTTTTATAAAAAGGTGTGATAAACAAAGAGAAATTAAATTAATACAGTGTGCAGACCTTACTGTGGGTTTCTTCTGTATGTTCTGGTGATTCTGGATTTTCAAGTAGGAGACAGCTGGGTGACCAGTGGTTTAGAGCCATCATTACTAATTTGGGTTTATGTCACAAGGAGTAACAAAGGACACAACAAGAAATAATGATGATTCTAGTTTGACAGATAATGGCAAATTATGTGTTTGTGACAGCAGTTCAAAAATGAGATGAATGAGAAATGCCTTCAGATTTAATATGCATTTGGGATCTTTTAAGGATGTGTAGAGAAGAGGGGACGAGATGAAACTGAACAGTGAAGAGAAATGTAAATCAGAGCTATGGAGAAAATAATGATCAGGAAAAGAAAGACTTCTACCAGATCTTGATGGAAACCAACAGAAGAAACAAAGGATGCTCCTAAGTAGGAAGACCACAACCACAGAAGTAAAATAACTAATGGTAAAAGCCAGAGTTTGTACATTTATGTAATTTTTTTAAGTAACAGCAACTGGATATACATGAATAGTTGGGCACAGCTCAACATTCTGGATTGCCTATGATCTGGCTGCAGTACAAAATCTAAAGACAAAATGATGAATCACAGAGGAGAAGGTGACTCGAAGAAAGAATCCACAAGAAAAGACCAAACAGGAATGGGCTGTACTTCAGTCCAGGCTGATTCCATCCCTGCCCCCAGTGTGCTGGAATGGTGGGGGTGACACAGCCATCCCCCTGGTCAAACTGCTCCTTTGAAATCACATTTTCAGTCCTGTCAGACAGGCTGCAATGCCAAGGGATTTGAACCTTCTCTCTTACTCTGCCTACTCATCCGCACACTGTGGATCCAAGGCATTCTTCTTCCCAGCTGGTCATGTGGATGGCACTGAGGAAAACAAGACCCTGTGCAAACCCTTCCTGCTCATTTAATTACACTGACCAAGGGAGGCCAGCTTTGGTGCAGCCTGACCTGCAATTATGAGGCACACTGTGGTCTCCTCACTGAGCTGTGCAGGCATTAGTGGCGGCATGCCAGCAATGGCTATATTAAAATCAATTTGAAACTCCCAATTCTATGTCTCTTTCACCTTAGGTGAGGTAACACACCTTATACTAATGCAACTCTTTGTAAAATATTGTAAAACAAAATTGGCCCGTGCAAAACAATTAACAGTTCTATTCTCCTTTTTTTTTTTCCTGGTAATTTTTTGTATTCTTGCAAAAAGACAAAGGAAAAAGGAGAAAGCAGACCAAGAGGCTTAATAGATCTCTATCTTTGCAGTGGAGTGTTTAATGAAGGGGTACTTAAAAAAAAAAAAAAA
>VXBB01023395.1:1346913-1371536 GCA_013399915.1 Illadopsis cleaveri
AAAAAAAAGGCAGAAAAGCAGAATCAGGTTTGTTCTCAGAGTCACCAAGGAGAATAAACTGCAGGAGCTCCCTGACACAGCAGGCAGGCAGCTCCCAGGCTGCTCCGTGAGGCAATGCTTGATATTCATGGAAACAATGAAATCTCACCAGATTTAGTACAAAAAAGAGATGAATAGCCAGTCTGTGATTTTACAAGCAGGAGGAAGGCCACAGATTCCCAGTTTCCCCAAAGCCTTCACAAACTTACTGATTTTAAGGCTCTCCTCGGATGAGCACATGTTCAAGTGGGATTGTGCCATCACCTCAGGAACAGAGAGTTACCTGAAGGGTCATCACCTGCTTTACCTGGAACTGCAGTGGGGGAACATTATCAAACGTACACCCAGGGGTTTCCTCCCCAGCCTCTCCATGCACCCTCAGCAGCTCAGGAAGAAATGCCTTTTCTATAAAGTCCTGTGCCTGTGATTTCCTGTGCCAATGGAATGTTCACTCTCACATTCAGTGAGGTGCCAGGGGAAGAGGGCAGGATCTGACCTGTCAAACCTTATGGCACTTTAATTTTTATTCATTCACACACCAGAAAACCTCAAATTAATATCAACATAATTCTTTCTTTATAAGGGACAGCTGAAAGAAAATGAGAATTTTTCAGACCTGCAGCTTGTGTTGTTGTTATTGTTTACAGCAGCAAATCTCATCACCATTGCATTCTTCTGATCAACATGGCCCCATATACACTGAAATGTTCACAATAATGTAACTTATTCCAGTCCAAATCTCAAGTTACCCTGTTACAAGCAGCAATAAATGATCATTCTTTTACCTAGCAAAAACATGAGGTCCATATCAGCCTTTCTAACATTACAGTACATTCTTTTCTTCTTTATCAGAAAAAAAAAAATGTTTTCCTCTGGACAGATTAGTAAAACATAAATAGAAGTGATGTTCTGATCTCTCTCAGCCTTTTGTGGCATCCAGATTGTTGGTATTCCTCACAAATGTTTTTCATCACAAATATATCCAACAGATTTTGCACTGCAGCAGATACTCTAAATTGTGTGTGTGCCTGGTAAATGCTGAGGCAGGACTCCTCAGAGAAAGTCCCAGTTACCTGTTTAATATGAAGTAATTTTCGGGAGCTGTCAGCATTTTTGGTCAAAAACCACCTGGAAGACAAAGCACTTTGCAAGAGACAGCTTTGACAACCTATGGATTTTAATAGTGGAACTGAAAGGATAAGGAAACTTGGAGAGAGGAGGGAGACAGGGAGAGATGTGCTCTTCTAAGGGATTATTTTGTGACAATATCCCATACTCCAAGTAATGCAGCATATTTCCAATTTCCAGTTAGGAAAAGTAGTGAGAAATTTACGATGTTTGCCTCCTTGCAAATCCTGTCAAGTTAAAGATGTATACAGAATTTATTTAACTATCCGAAGCAGTGATTTAGCTACAAATGAGGATAATAATATGACAGTATTACATACTAATACCAACATTACACACCTATAAAATAAATAAAAAAATAAAGCCTAGAAATAAAAGAAAGGGAACTATTTAGGAACACCACATGTATGAATAATATGGACTGAGTGCAGGCCAAGAATAATAAAAAACAAAGTCTTTCATATATGCATAAACAGAAAGGGAGAGAAAGTGTAGAGTCACAGGGGTTAAAGTTTTATTAACTACCATTGGTAGTCACCACCTGACTTCTGCTCAGATGATAAAGGCTGGTTTTGATGTTGGTGGAGTTCTGAACATGAAGTAACTGCTGCTTTTGCCAGTGTCTAGAAATGCCTGAACTCCAAAGATTAATTTTTCAAGTTCATGCGTTCATCTAACGAGATTATCTGCATTGATCCTGTTAACTCTGACCAGCAGATCCTGTGGTCTCACATCCCCTAATCCATTCCCAGCTGCACACAGGCTTTCAAATCAGACTGGAACCATGTCCAGGACACACAAACAGGTGCTAAAAATATTGATACATCCAAGACTGGGTAAAGCCCAGCTGAAAAGTGGTTTTTTATCTCTCTGAGAGAGAAATCTGTAGGAGATATTCCTGCACCATGTTTGGGTGTGAGCTGCTGGCAGGCTTGTGTTTTAATAAAGCTCATTTCAAGTGATTCTGATTGTGCTAATCCATCAGTAGGAAATAGCAAAATCGTGGCTCAGATTTGATTGTAGCCCAGGAGCAGCCCAGGATTTAGATGGGACATTCTTAAGATTTTAACAACAAATACAAATTATGTCTGGTGCAAGCTGTGGTAACCTGGACTTCACCTATGCAGATATTTCACCAGAACAGTTATTTGCAAGCTGATCCTTAAGTACTTTATGAGAGATAAATCTAATAACCTTTCTGGGAAAACCTCAGCAGGATGCAGACACTGTAATAATCCATATGCAAGCTACCACACTGTATTGTGTGCTGTCAGACAACTCAATTATTTTCTTCCAGATCTAACATAAGCTTCTGTTTAGTAAACATGATGAGAGTCGAACTTTTACATATATATATATAAAGTGCTTAATTTGCATGCAAAATTGCCCTAAGTATGTATGCAAATAGGAAAACTCATGCACAGATGACTAATTAAGTGCATTTATGTGAGAAATTACCCAATGCACGCATGGAATCTCAGTAATTGTACACACAACTCGGTGAGCCATTGCCTTTGCAATTTGGACACGTAACTGATTGAAAAAATTGTTTCCCAGCACTGTGTTGGAATAACTGATGTGGAGCACATGGCCAGGAGTAGGACAGCTGAGGCAGCTTTGGGAAGAAACTGCAAAAGCTTGTGAGGAGCTTTACAGTAAGAACAGAATTTGCCATCTCTATCATTACTGTTCTTGTATTCACTTACAACCATCCTGTGCTGATCTGTGGCTCAAAGAGAGTCATCTCTGTAAAGCAACAATCAGGAAAATAAAATCAGAGCGATGGCACAAGAGGTGATGCCATTAAAATGAAAACTGAAGTCTGCTCTTGCCTGTCCAGTATGTGTTTTGAAAACAAACAGCAAATTTTACTTCATGTGTCTTGATCAAGCTCCCTTTTGCCTCACCCAAGCAGGCTTTGGGGTATGACAGCACAATATCCCTCTGGAAAGTTCAGGTTCAGAGTTTTGGTGAGAAAAAGGGGTATCTATCTGTCTGTTTTAATTTTCCAGGCATTGATAAATTGTTATAAGTTCTGTTACCTCAAAACACTGATTAGTTCTCTTTATATCCCCAAAGTTAGAAGGTTCATGCTAACATTGTTAAAATTCAGTATAGAGAACAAGTTCTTTCAATATGATGTGATAAACATCCCTGACTTCAATGTCCTGCAGAGAAAAATACCTGCCCAAATTGTTTGGACATGCTCTGGCTGCTGAGAGCAGGGAACATACTCACCCTGTTTTGTGATGTTTTCCTTTTTTCTGGTCATTGTGTTGATATTGAGCATAACAGGTAGAGAAGCACCTGCTTATTTACCCACAGCTCGAGGTCAAACGTTTCAATCAGCCCCTAAAACAGGCAAAAACACCTTTGTGGGCACAGTGGGATGTGAGGAACAGGCAGAGGGGAGAGGGAGAGGAGAGGCTGGGCAGGGATGCGCCGGCCCTGCCCCAGCCGGGGATGCTGAGCTGCCGGGACGGGCTCTGAGCTGACAGCTTGGGCAGGAGGGGAGGAGGATGCGCTGTTCCAGGCTGGGTTTACTCAGAACGAAGTTTGCTCAGGCTCGATTTGAGAAGGGGAGGATTTGAAGTCGGCTTCTGCCGCTAAGTGGTGCTCGAAACAGCGCAGCATCCTGGCGGTGCCGCAGCTCCCAGCCAGGAGCAGCCCCCGGCCCCGCCGAGCTGATCGGGCTGATGCAGACACCTAACAAGTGTCCATTACACTGATTTAATCCCTCTGTGCCGCCGGATAAATCAGGGGGAAGAACAGGCCAATCCCAAAGATTAAAGAAATCCGAAGATTGAGCCCTGCTATGCGGTATCTGAAGTGGAGGATTACAGAGAACAATTCTATTTTTTTTTTAAGCTTTGTCTGCCTTCTTTCTGTTCCTTTTTAATTGTTAGTATTGTTTTCTCCAAGTTTATGGTTGTTAGAACTTGAAGTACTTGTCAAATAAAACTTGAGAAAAACACTTCATTAATACTTGCAATTATTCCAGAACTTATTTTTAAAACAGATGCTCCATTTTTTTAATCAGTTGGAAAAAAAGGTAGAAAATAATTTTTCTGGAGTACTTATCTACATGTAGATCTAATCCTTCCCACCCTCCAAAAACGATGCAATTGAAAAACAGGGTGGAAATTTAGAAGGAGAATGCAAGCTTGGTACTTCTGCTCTCCTCTGTCCCAGGAGAAGTGGAAATGCAGCAGGCAGAGGAGCTGTTTGGGCATTTTGACACTCAGGTTTTACCCACAAAATTGGATTAATTACCTGGTGTGCAACAAGCAAATGGTTACACACTGGAGGGAGAGAAATTGGTTATTTATTTGAGAGTTGTGCAGGCCTGGATGCTCTGTGTATTCCCCAAATCAAACACCACCACTGGGCTTTTTGTGCCATTATTTACACACAGAAATTCGGATTTAGTGACTCCCCTCTGTGATGGTTGGTTGGTATTTTCTGTACAGATTACATAACCCCAGCTCACCTCTGCACACTCAGGGGAAGGGTCTGCACCTGGGCAGGGTCTGTAGCTGTGGTTTTCAGTATTAGAATGAACATATTCAGGTCTAGGATCCATGGACCTCGAGTGTGCTGCTAAATTAGCAATGTGCACAGAGACATACATCAATATCTTGATGTTAACACATCCCCAAGGCTTGTTAATTCCTGGATGTCCTGACTAAGGGATGCAGCTGCTCTGCTTCCACTTTGAGGTTTCCTTTCTTGCTGATTGGAAGTGCACAAAGATCTGACATCGAGGAACATCCTGACTCAGGATAATCTCGACAAATTCCCCATTTTGCAGTGCTGTGAGCCCTTGCCCCGAGCAATTCTGCACCCGTGGTGCCCCTCAGTGCCCCTGCACAGAGGGTCCTGGGGAAGGATCAGTGGGCAAAGCTGTGCAGCCCCGGCAATGCAGAGTTCAGGAGTCAGAGCTTTTGTCCCGGTTTATAGGAGGGAGAGGAACTTGGTTGGGCACAGCCCAGGGAGGAGTTTACTCCTTTTCTCTGCCATCTTCTACAAAACAAAGGATGGAGAGGAAGGGTGGGTCAGTGAAGGCTCAGGTTCTTGGATCCCACACGCTCTGCTGGTGGATTTCCCATCTCCTGAGGGAGCAGGTTCAGTGCTCTGTATTCACACACCCCTCAGGCGGGGTGGTGTGTCTGCAGCCAGGCCCAGCCCAGCCTGGCAGTCAGCACTTTTTAGCAGATCTGAGCACCCTAAAACGTTGCCTCGCACTGAAACCCGATGAATATCTGCCCATGTGAGCTGCTCTGCTGAGCAGAGTCCCTTAAAAAAGGAGGTGGAACTTCTGGGGAGAGGATTAGTGCCTTTTGTGAACTGTATTTGTGTGCAGGGGGCTGGTTTATTCACAACATTCCCTGAGAAGTGCTTTAAATCAAGACTCAAAAGCTGAGAGGGTATCAAAGCTGTACAGGAACTGATTACTACTATAAATTTTGCTGAAACAAGCTGATGCTTTGCTGATTCTTTGGTCTTTTTCTGGTAAAAATATGTCAGTGTTAACTCACAGCATTGACTTCTCTGTGTTTCTTCATTTTTGTTCCATGAGATTATTTTTAGCTCCTGTGCATTAGCTCTGCTTCAGAAAAATATTGAGGTAGAGGTTGCAGGTTCTTCCTGAAAAAACCAAATGATTTATTGATAGAAATGCAATAATGCCTGTGTATCCATAAAATTATTGTCATGTGACCCCTTCCCCTCCCTTTTTGAATGGAGTTGAGACAGATGTTAGAGACAAACGTGAATTCCTCAGGAGAGAAAGAAATATCACAGGTAAATCAGCTTTATACCAGAAAATCTGATAGAAATGAGTATAACAGCTGTAAAATAAGTAAACTCTGAACAGAAGGAGGAACCATTGTCAATTTTAGGGGAAGTGGCCAAATTACTCAAAGCGACTTTGTATGAGTTGTTTATACTATAGAATAATTTCTGAGCTCCAAACAATGGTAAGGAACGGTAGCTCTCCAAAATGTCCTCTAGAGAGAGCAGCAGAAATGCAAAATTCAAATGCGATGAACAGGGTCAGGTGCAAGTCCAGAAACAGTGTGATTCTTCTGATATTTACATTTTGTAGGCATGCATTTACATATTTAGAAATAAATTTATAGTGGTCGACATTTTCTCTGGGAAGTTTTTGAGTGTGGCTGCAGCTTCACCACCAGAAATCCTGGCCTCTCTGCAATCACCATCAGGTTTTCCAAGATTTAATCAGTGTATGCCAACTTTAATATCTTTCTTGTGATGCAAAAATTTTACGATTTGTTATAATATTTTCCAAGTGTTGAAATCCACTTTCCCCAGGCCAGCTCTGTGTGGTGGCATCAGTCTGGCTGGCTTGTCTCTCTGCCTTTCCCACTGTTCATGCACTTCCTTCTTTTACTTTAACAGACTTTTCCTTTCGAATAAATCCAACTGTAAGCAAACTTTCTGAGCTGCTGATATTTTACTGTTTATCTCCAAGAAAATACCACAAATTCAGTAGCAGTGACCTCAGTTCTTCACCTGAATTTCAAATTGCCAGCTGACTTTCTGATACCTTTTTTCCTTTATTTTTCTGTTGCCTGTAAATTTGGCCTCAGATCTTGCTGTGTACAATTAACTCTGGTTTCTGACATCACCTTTCTGACCATGTGAGATTCAAAGAGAAAAAATGTTCAATTTTCAGCTCCTTTGGTCCTGTTTATGCACAGGCTGGGTCAGACACTGCTCCACAATTCCAGGAGCAAACATGGAGGTCTTCCAAAATGAGGATCCCACTTATCCAGCTGCCTCTTACTGGGAAATTAATCTAATTTTTTTCCCCACTTGTTCCTGGTTGAATAAGGAAAGAGGTTCAAGTTTGAATGTCTTCATTTTGGAGACAAAAGTCACACACACTGTGAACCCTGTCATGGATTGTTTTATCACCAGAAATTTTTGGAAAAAACAAATACAACTACTTACATTTAAAGAAAAAAATCAAGGGGAAAATACAAAAATGTGGCTTTGTATTACTTAGAGATAGATTTCTCAGTGTTAGTCAGATTCACTAAAAACTTGTTTAAATATTAGACATAATTCCTACAGTGATAGAAGTGGATAAGGAACTTCAAAACCCCAGTTTAAACCTGCAAGAAGCTTTCTGTTAAGGAAAAAAACAGGAATAACATATTTGGAATATAAATAATGCACTGGGTAGCTTTTCCTCCCATAGAATGTGTACATCTTGTACATTATTCTGCAAACTACAGACCAAATATTGATTACAGTTTAAAATAAAATACAAAATGTCATTTATGCCAAGTATCATAAACAACCCAATATCCTCTCATCTCTCAAAGTTTGTGAAGAATGGAGACAATAGCATTTCCTCACAGAAACTATAAAGAATTTAAAGAGTAGGATCAATATTGTAAGGGGAACTTCCATGTGTACATATCCAGCTGAATTCCCAGCAACAGAAAAGGGAAATATTTGTGTTGAACTCCCTGCCTAGGGCTTTAAATTGCTGTGTACTATCATGCATTATGGCCTGTATTAATTATCTAATTGAGACATTTATATGGTCAACAGGCAAGTGGGGACCTGGAGAGAAATCCCTAATTAAGACTTTGGAGTTTGATAAGAGGCTGCTCCTGCACGGTGATAAAACACTATTTTTGTCTTATCTTATGAATGTGTCAGGGCAGATTATGTTAAATGCTACCTACATGCATAATCAGATGACATATCTCTGGCAAGGCCTGCAGATAACACTCTGCAAATGCACATTTATTATTTTACAGTGCAGGCTGTTAAAAGGAGAACAAAACTTGGAGATCCAAAAGTGCAGCAAGTCCATCTTGGCCGTGCCCGGCGTGTCACACCGAGGGTGTTTCCCTTGGGATTTGGGAACAGTTTTTGGGGTGTGATGAGAGGCAGAGCAGCTGGAAGGCAGCAGCTGGAACCATCCTGGTTCTGTGTTGCTGAATTCTGCTCCCTGTGTACGGGAAGGTGGATTGCAGACATGGGAAATTCAATGATGCCCCAGGAATCCCTGTCCCAGTGCTCCTTTGAACCTTCACTGCCTTCCCAAAGAGAGGGGAACAAACAGGGATCCAGCCAGTCAGCACTCCACATCTCATGTCATCCAGAGTGCACTCCCCATTCCTTGGCATTATGGGTTTGTTGTGAATGCTGAATATGTATTGCAAAAATACCAGCAGTGAATTTTTTTTTTTTTTTATTATTTTTTTCCTTGACAAGTTTTCTGGGAAAATCCAGAGCTGCTCTATTTTTTGCACGCAGCCTCCCCATCCTTCTTCTCGTCTGCAGGGCTGACTCAAACAATAGCATTCACTTCAGGATCTCTTTCCTCATTAGATGCTTCGAGATCTCCAGGAGGATGGTCAGCTCTACCACCAAAGCAGAGGAAAGGAAATTCAGAGAGCAAAACGTCCATGACAATTGTTTTTAGTGTTTTTCCTCTTGCTGTCATCCAACACTGCTGATACCACTGGTAAATCTCCTGCCTTGCTCCAACAATGGGAGGAAATGTTTACAAGGTTGGTATCTACGCATATATTCATATAAATAAACATATAACGTGTATATGCATTATACAGCTATACATTTATACACTCAATTTAACACCTCAGTTATAATTTGGGATTATTCAAAGCCTGCATTTTCAAACTTCCACGACCTTCTACCTGGATAATATCTTTTTTTAATTTTCTGCTGTTTACAGGCGTGCATAATGCAAACTGACAAGTGCTGGAGCTGCGGAAAAGAGGCGAGAAACAAGGACCAAAGGTCCTTGCTAAGTAGCAGGATGAAAGATGGCTTAGGGTAATTTTGCAGGAGGATTCAGTTTTACTGATTTTTCCAAACAAGAAATGTGGATATTAATGGGGGTTTGCAAAGAGCAAACTCAATAACAGTCCTAGTCAATTAAAAGTACATAAAGTATTAATGTGTTGTCCCCTGGTTTGTGTTTAAGGGGCTGTGGAGATTAATGTTTAAATCCCAGGAGAAAAAGCCCCATCCTGTGCTCAAACCCCACACTTGGAGCTGTCATCCATTACCAAACACCACTTCATTAATATGCTAAAGGTTTCTACATGTTTCCCAAAACATTGATTAGGTTCAGGGATTTAGGAGAGCTGAGTTTACCCAGCCCCTGTCTCCCAGAAGCTCAGAAACATCTCAGCTCTGTCCTCTCAGCTCAGTGTCTCCTTCTCCCTGTGCAAACAGGGGCTGCAGGGCTGTGAGGGGGTGTCAGGAGAAATCCATCACATTCCCAAGGACTGGATGCTGCTCCTGATGTGCTCCAGGTCCACAGCTCTGTCCCCTGAGGGCTTGGGGAAGATGAAGTGGAAGCACAAGAGAAGAATAACTGCTCAAATAACTGCACACACCTGGTGGAGATGTGAGCCAGGAGCTTCCCCAGAGTGATGGGCCAGGTGTGGCAAAGACCTGGCCACAACAACTGACACGGATCTCACTTCCAGCTTAGAAGGAAAAGAAGGGAAGGGAAATACAGGTTAGATATTAGGAAATTGGGAAATATTATTAAGATATTGGGAGAAAGTTTTTTACAGAAAGAATGATAAAGTACTGGAATGGTCTGCCCAGGGAGGTGGTGGAGTCACCATCCCTGGATGTGTTTAAAAAGACTGGATGTGGCACTAAAATGGCACTGGATGTGCCATGGTTTAGTTGAGGTGTTAGGGCTGTGTTGGACTCGATGATCTTGAAGGTCTCTTCCAACCTAATTATTCTGTGATTCTGTGAAGAAAAACAACCACTTGTGTGACGCTGTTGTACACCACGACGACACAAAGACTCCGACTTCAGAAGGCTGAAAATGACTCCTTTATCCTTGGGATGTGCCTCCCTTATTCTTGGGATGTGCCTCCCTTTTTGTACTATCCTACACAGACCAGCTGGATTGGTGACAAGACAAACCTCTTCAATCACATTGGTCGGACCAGAGGGACATCAAGAAGAAGTCCCTCCTAGGGAAAAAATGTAAACAAATTTGCCATTACAAAAACATGTCTCTTGTTTACAGAAAACAAGAAAAGGGAAAGGAATTTCAGAAAACCAAACATCTCAGGCACGAACCAGGGCTACGCTTGTGAAAACTTTAGAACCCCTCTGCTTCTTGTTTAACCTGATCACTGCATGTCTAAATAGGTGATGGAATGAACATGGCCCCACAAAGGCTCTGTGGGTTTGATTGATGGAGTGCTCCAAAGTAAAACACTCCTTCTGAAAAGCTGAAGGGAAATGCAAACTTTTAATAACATTTTCAAATTATTTAATCATACAATCAGGCCTGACCTTGTTCAATATGAAACTTCATTACAGCCTGGAATGTTATTATGGAGTTCCAAAAGCATCATAAATTACTGGTTTCCTCAGTGATGCATGGGCCTGTCCTGCTGTGGCCAACTGCAATTTTAATATTTTCTTAAGAAATGAAGAAATGAAGAATTAGCAAATAATGGCATGATCCTGAAATTACTGTTCCAGAAATCACAGTTTATTAATTGGCTAAAAAAGATAAAGACATTACTCATTTCCATAGATAAATGATGCAGCCAGTCCTTTTTTTTTGGGGGGAGGGAAACTCTAAATGCTTATTTTTGAATAGATCCATTAATAATCAATTCAACTGACCTACCTTTCTGCAACGTGACAGGTCTGACAGTCAATGCAGGAATTACGTGTAACTGGCAATTTCACCATCAGAAACAGTATTTTGTACACAACTAGTACCTTGTAACACCTTAAAAACGGTATTCACTGTTTGAAAAGGGCAAAATAAACCCACTCGTAATATTGACTGACAGATATTCTTATTTGGTACTTATTATTTAACAACAGAACAAGGAAAGTGAGTGGACGATTTAAAGGGCTTGAAAAACCAGAGAAATTGAGAGGCCAGTGCACTTTCAGCTCAAAAATGCCTTTTGTACATGACCTGCAATGACTGTTTGGAATTAAGAGGGGAATGCTAAAATCTCGGTGGTCTTCAGGAAGAGTCCAGTTCAGTCCCCCAGTTGGATGATTCTGTAGATTTCAATAGGACTGGATTGAAATATAATGGTTTTTTTTCTTAATTGCTTATCAAAGCATCATAAAAATTGTGATTGTGGGTCAGACACTGGCCCAGGAAACCTTCCCCTTCATGTCTGTGTTTGCTGGGGTCTGAGGGTCCCTGTGGTGCAGGGTATTCCAAAGATGAACTCTTTGCTGTGAGCACTGAAAAACAACAGCACAGGCCTGGAAACAAACCTAATCAAACAGTCAGCAGCAATTAAAAAATAAAATCGCATTTTGTCATATGATTTTCATATAATGAACAGCATGGAAATGTGGAGTTTCAAGCAGCTTGAATGCTCAATTAATTCAAGTTCAATTATCTTTATGACCAGCACTGTGAACCTTCCCACCATCCCTTTCCCCCCACCTAAATAAATCTCTGTAACCTCTTCTGCGTTCTTTTAAATCTGTACCAGATTCATTCTCAAATAATTTAATGTAAATAAAACACACACAAGACAGTTCAGCTTTTTTCCTATGATGCTCATCCAAGGCTTTACTTGCCAAGAGGCAGAAATACTGAGCAATATTGTGCAGAAATCTATAATTTACTCCACAATAACCTCGGTTTACTTTATTTTTTTTTTAAATTTAATTTCTTCTGGCCATGAGACAACGTCAAGGGTTTTCATGGGCAGCCCCACTGCCCAGAACTAATTGGTTGGAAAGCACAGTAAGAAAAGAATTCCATTGTTTTCAGCCACAATATTAAACAACTACTTAGCAAAGGGCGAGAATAACGGGGAATAATTATTAACTGAAGAAAATGCTCAGAACACATGGTAAAACAAATAATTAGGCCCAATTGTGCCAGTTCTGTGAATGTTTTACGCTGCCTGCAATGAACTCCCGTTTGAGAGCTCAGTTTTACACTGGGCAATGGTTCAAAACCCAGAGACACATCAGTCCCAGGCAGCAGCTCCGAGAGAAGTGCCAGACTGTAACTGACTGACAGCACTTCCCACTGCAATCTGGGGCTGTCTCTGAGAACTTCCACTCAGCTCTGCCTCAAATCAAACTTCGTTTAACTGAGGAATTCTAGCAAGGTCACAAAGCAAGGCAGGCTGCCTGCAGACACCAGCCATCCTTTTAGTCTGTTGTACAATCACACGTGGGGGATTTACAGAGCAGAAATGCCAGATACCTTCTGTGGCAACAACCTCATCAGACAGAGCTGCCACAAACCCCAAAATGTTGGATTTGCAGCCTCTAAGCCACGGCACAGTCTGTTTGTGAAGTCCACTACTCGACAGTGTGACTGTGCACTCACATTTATCTTTGGGCAAAAAATGTAACTGGAAGAACTAATAGAAGGGAAAATACAACTGGACAGTGCACTGGCAATTACAGAGCTGAGAGTTAAAGCTACAGAGGGGAAAAAAAAAGTGTTTTGGTGATGAAAGTCATCTCTAGAGTTACAATTAAGATGAAATTTATTGCCTCTGCTTAACATCTGTTTTATATTTGTTCGTTCTGATAAAAAATTATATCCTGGATCCAAAGCTTCAGCTTCCAAAGTTGCAGAATGAATGTTAATTAAATATTTGATATGAGGTCTTTTAAAAACCCACAAAAATTACTCAGTTTACTTAAAATACAAAGCATGGTATCAGATCCCATAATGAAGTCTTTCAGTTCCCTTGAACTCCCTGCATTTAATGTGAAATATAAAGGACTAACTTTTATATTTGTTTCCTTCTGGTATAAACAGACTGTGTAATGAGCTGCTCTGTGATAGGAACTGAATGTCACTCAAAAGGCAACACATCCCCAGCTCACTGGTGGCTTTGCCCCTCTTAATCTTCACCTTACATCTGAGATGTTCTTTCCCTTTTCCATGGATGCTCATTATGTATCTGTTCCTCATTCACTTTGCTGGATTGGAATAAGTATGGACTTGTAGATATGACATAATCTACCAGAAACTACTAGAGGAGTGAATTCTATTTGCTGAAAAGCCTCCTGCTCCTGAACAGCTTGTCAGTCTGCTCGCTCCTCAGAGGTCTGTTTCCCCATTAGTGCACATTTCCCCAGCTGAAGATTTAAGGTGTTTTTTTTTTTCACCACTGTCACAATAAAAAAAAAGAGGAAAACGAAGCAGGTGGTGTCTTTCTGAAGTCCAAGTGTTTTTTAATGATCGCTCTCTATTTCTTCAAGTGCAGAAATTTCAATTCTGATTAAAATGAAAAAATGACAAGCCATTACAGACAGACCTCCATTCTCCAAAGGCTCCCCTCTGAATACACAATATGTTTTCCTATATAATGCATGCACCATATTTCAATATTAATTATAGGAAGGTCTCTTTGGGGTCACATGCTAATTATATCTGTTTAGAATTTATCATGCTACTTCCAATATAATGTGCTGTCATTGTGTCCCGTTGTTTTTCCTTGCCTGAGGCAGGAGGAAGCTACAATAAACCTGAAAATAGTGGCAAGAAATGTTCATTTCAAAACATATGGGGTGAAAGCTGCACTCAGGGCCCTGCCCAGTGCTCATTGAAATCAGCAGGAATCATTATGTTAACCTCAAGGGAAAATGATCTGAGCCTGTTAAATGTGCACAGTTGTATCTGAGGGGCTCTGTGCATCTCCCAGTGTAATGAAATGCTTGTGCCACAAGCCACTGTAAATAATCAGGGAAGCATCCAGCACCATGCCAGGGAGGATCTGCACACAGGAGTTGGGGCTGATTCTGAGAGGCTCAGACTGGTACTAAATGGCCACAAGATGAAGAAGAATCAAAGCCTCTGTTCCAGATCCTCTGGAGTGTGTTTGATATGTTCATCTCTGGCATTGTGTGATCACTGGGTCTGTGCAGGAGGCAGTGACAGTGGGGGTTTGTTAACTCACTACTGGATTACACCACTGGATTCAAGTGGTGTAATTTTAAAAATTCCCCCTCATTACAGGCCCTGAAGATACCACCACATTTGCTGATAAACACTTACTGTATTTATAATTTTCTTTTCTAATTACCGGTACAATTCCATCTGCATTTACCGACCTAAGGCATCTTCTCTGTGTGAGGAATGCTCAAAATTCCCTGCACAAATCACCTCTGAAGTTAAATGGTGCCTCCTTTATGCCACACCCTATGAACACAGACCCAAATTTCCAGCCCTGCCACCTATGTACAATTATTAATGAGACTTGTATCTGCTTTCAAGAAACAGGTGCCTGCAGGATTAAACATGGATAACACGTAGAAAAAATCCAGGCACCAAAGATAAGCATCTTGGCCTAAGTTATGCCTCTCTTGTGTTTCCTAGCCTTCTAAATTGTTAGTGCCACATTACCAGGCAGCAGTGACACAAATCAGACAGTCAGTGACTCAACAGGCAGGAGATTACCTCTTCCAAATTTCCACACCTCCTTTCAACCCAATTACTGCCACTGATGGTCCTTTTACCATCTGTGCCTTTCTGTGTCTGCATGAGGGCTTTTCTAAGCACACCTCTCAGTATTTAGGTGGTGCCTGTGAGTAGCCTGACTCCTAGAAATGAGACTCACAAGATACCAATGTGAAATGACATTTACATATCTCTATAGCACTGTGGTTACCTTCTTTTTTTAAGTCTATAATGAGAAGTTTTCAGAATAAGACAAATGTTAACATCCAGCCCACTAACTGTATGGGGTTTTTTTTATTGATAGCTCTCAGCACAAAGCTAACCAATATTCAAGTGGAGAAAATGAATTATCTGGAGCCAAATGTAATTTTATTTTGGTAGGCCAACAATCAATAGAAGAAATGCGCAGTCATTTCAGTAATTGCCACAGCTCCATGACAAATACTTCCTAGAAACTCCTGGCTAGGTGATCTCTGCATCCAGGGTTACTGAGGTGTATCCTTAATGCAGGTTAGCTCAGATGTTCAGAGACACGTGCAAATTATTCAAGCACGTGGGCTATTTAATTTTAATATCCAAGGTCATGAGTCAGATCGTCTCATGTTGTGTAAAAACCTTGCAGTGGAAAACGAAGCTTCAGTAAAGGGAGAATTTCACTTTACTTACCTGCATAAGAGTAGCAAAGCCAACTAAGCTGGTAAAACCACATCTGAAGACCTGGGGACAATTCTCCCAAGGTCTAAAGGCACAAAACCACCTTCTACATGTGACACTGTTATATACCACAAGGACACAGACTCCGACTTCAGGAGGCTGAAAATGACTCCTTTATTTTTGGGATGTGTCTCCCTTTTATACCATTCTACACAGACCAATTCGATTGGTGACACAAAGACAACCCTCTTCACTCACATTGGTCAGAGCAGAGGGACATCAAGAAGTCTCTCCTAGGGAAAGGAATGAATAACATAGTACAGCTACAAAAACATGTCTCTTGCTTACAGAAAATTCCCTGGGAAAAGAATTTCAGAAAACCAAAACATCTCAGGTACGAAACCAGGGCTACACACATGGATCTCATTGCCTCCATTTCTGTGAGGAAAGGAGGGTCCCTGTCACAGTCAGCTGTGCCTTGTGCAGCTGTAAATCCTGCTCTGAAAATTCCTGAGCAAAACCCTGAGTTCCCCTCAGGGTCTGCTGCTGCTCCCTCACCTCCTGCTGCCCTGCTCAGCCCAGGGGAGCAGAACCTGTTCAGCACAGAACTCTGGGAGAGGAGGTGCAGCATCCCCACCTGGACAGGATGGAAGAGATGTTATTGCAATAATAATAATAATAATAGTCTGGAACTGGGCTGCCAAATACTTCAGTGCACAGCTGAGCTTCCAAAGGTTGGCTGGTTCTGGACTGTGTCCTGTGGGAGCAGCTCAGGCTGTAAAAAGGAGCTGTAGTTACATTTCCAGTGTCTGATGAGGTGAGGGAGAATCCAGGCTCGGGAATGATGGGGGAGAGATGGAATGGCAACAAGATGCTTCACAATTCCAAAACGTGAACTATGTGGATGATGGAGCATGAAGTGATGATGAGTTTTAACTGGGGCTCACCAAATTGTTTGGACTCTTTTGAAAGACTGGATACTACCCTGCTTGTGGAAAGAATTCATGGCATTTTGAGGGATTTTTGAAGCTCCTGGGGACCTGACATTAGTCTATTTTTAAAATGCCTTGAAGGAAACAAAGAGCAGAGGAATCACCAGTTGTGAGAGGGATTACAGAAGAAAAAAAGTGAAAAGCATACTTTTCAAATGTATATGACTTATTAATCTACTTTCTCTGAATTTTCCACAAGAAATGAAATCCTGTTTTACTTAAATACTTTGGGATTTTTTCCCAGTGGCCATTTGTCTCGGAGTTTTCAGTTATGCAGATCAGACACTCGGGAAATGGAGAACATCTTCATTTCTCTTTTTGTTCTGGAACAAGAAATATTCTTTATAGCATCTGAGGGAGCTTCCAAAGTATGAGAGAGACTTTAGATTATAATTTCTCCTTTAAAGAAAAGCTATTCTTTTGTATGAAGGGAAAAAAAGAAAACAAAACAACAAAACATTTGAAGAGTGTTCAATCAAAACAAACTTAGCCTTGAGTGTTGTTGTGAGAATAGAAACTTCTTCTGCCAGAAATCTTTCCTACAGGTAGTGCTGTCTTTAAGCATCTTTTTTCCAATGTAACAGAAAGTAAAGGGTAAGGTTCCTACTTGTAGAATCATTTGCAAATCTTGGAAGAAGAAACGGAATAAAATATTTTACACGTGCTTTTTGCAGGGTAGGAAACGGAAAGCATAAAATAATTCTGGTTGGAAGAAAACCCAGCCCAGTCATAATTGTACAATAAAGAAATATTGTGATGTACCTGCCCCTACAAAAGCAAGACCCAAGGAAAAGACCCTGAGTTCATTAATTTGAGATGAGAGTGAGAAAACCTGCAAAGGAGAAGGTAAAATTGTTTCCAAACCTCCTATTGTGAACATGCAAGTTCAGGGCTATAGACAATTCCTAAAACCTGAAACAGGAATAGTTTTACAGGGCCAGTGGGTAAATGCTGCCAGGATGCTCAGGTTTGTTCCTTGTTCACAGTTGTCTCAATCTGTGGTGGTGATTTTATTTGGCACAGACTACACCCAAAGTGCTGATGGTGAAACCTTCCTCCAGCCCAGTGTGACAGCACAGCACCTTCACTGAGCCAGTCTGGCTCCTGCAGGCAGGATGTGCTGCACTCAGCAACCAGAGGGATGCTCTGGACTCTGTCCAACTGTTGTCCTCACTTTTCTAGCTCGTGAATGTTTGGACCTTGGAGTCCAGGTTTTCTCACGCAGCTCAACATAAACAATGTATATTTTTAGAGATGTTTTCATATTTCTCCTCTGAGAGGAGAATTGATTGATGGTGGTATCCACCATCCAGGTTAAAGAGGTGGTGACCTAAATGACCAATCTCTTGCCTTTGTAAAAACTGTATTTATGGAGTCAGATGTTGATAATAGAACACACACACACTCACACACTTGTAGGAGAACAGAGAAGAAGATTGTAGAATAAAGTATTAGCTTTCCCTTCAACTGCTGCTGCCTGCGTCGTTCCTTCTGCGCACGCAGCTCCTACATACGGACCGATGTGATCCTGCATCAAGTGGTGACCCCGACTGTCTGAATGCATCAGTCCAACCCCCATCCCTGCCTTGCCACAAACTGATCTGTGTTCTGGGACAGGAATTGTGGCATCACCTCTGCCATCCTTCCCATGCTGACCTGATCTTCCTGCTAAATTCCACATTTATTTATTCCAACTGTGCACACAAAATAAATAATGGAATATTCCAAGTGCCTGCAAACCTGTGGCTGCAATAACTGTGTTTAAGCTGAAACACAGCCCTGTTCTGCAAAGCCTACAGCTTTAGGTTGTTTTCTCAGCCCATTCCTAACTGAGGTTCTTCATTTTACGCTGTGACCACGTTTGTTCTCGCTAATTAAACAGCATGACTAAAATGTGTATTGCAAATATAATAATCTGCCTGTTCTTTCCTCAAGTGGTTGTTCTGTGTACCAAGGGATTTTAAATTTAAAAAAATCCAGTCTAGTTGTGTTTGGCCACATGTAGCCACATTAGATGAAAAAAAGACCAAATAATGATTGATTAGCACTTACATTTCCAAAGTTTTTGTGATCTTCCATTTCCCTGCCCCCATGCTACAGAGTTTGAATTGCTTCCCTACAAGCCTGTGCATAGCAAAGTGCAACCAAGTATTTTCAGAATACATCTCTCACCGTCAGGATCCACACTTGATTTTGATATAAAATGTTATTAACTTTAGCTCCCAGTACAAAAGGTCTTGATCAATAATTGTTTCTACCTGTCTGTCTTATTTCTGTGTATCTTCCAGGGCACTTTTGGAGGGCTGCCAATACATTTTGGTTTGTAAGCACATAACAGTGTATCATACACCTCAGACCTCTGTGGGTTTATCTTATCTTTTCATTAGGTAGAAGATGGGGGGTTTTTATCTACATAGATTAGATTAGTTCAAGGTCACCCTGAGAAAAGAGGAAGAGAAGAGAAGAGAAGAGAAGAGAAGAGAAGAGAAGAGAAGAGAAGAGAAGAGAAGAGAAGAGAAGAGAAGAGAAGAGAAGAGAAGAGAAGAGAAGAGAAGAAGAGAAGAGATAAAGGATAAAACAAGGGAAAAATAACAAGTGTAATGCAAGCTGTTAGAAAATAGGACCCAAATATTCTAATGTAAATCATCCTATATCCCATCTAGCCATCTCTTCAAATCATTCTTACTGAGTTTTCAGATCCAGGAATACAAGAAACAAAACCAGACAACCTTAAAGGGGATCCTGTGAACACCTGCCCATCCTCAGTCTCCTGACAGTGCTCCAAAGACACATTGTCACCATTTGGCCATAATATTGAAAAGATCAGGTAGTACAGCCAGCTGACCTTAAACACCTGGTTAAATTAATTACCTAAGTATTTAATTTAATACCTGGTTCACTGTTTCACTCCTGAAGAGGCAAAATCACGGCAGGTTATTTTCTTTCTTCTCTTTCTTGACCACAGTGGAAATATCATCATGTGTGAAATCAACACAGAGTCACAGAAACAGACAGTTCCTGATTTTGTAAGGTAGTACACAAGGATACCAAAATAACTAAAGAGGGGGTGGAAATTCACTTATTCTGTCAGTAATTCAGTCCCCAAAGATGGCAAAATCAACAGAAAATAAGCAGTCTGGCATATTCAGCAGCTCCATATATCACTCATTCATTAAACTCAAAAATAAAACTTTCTTGCTGCGTTCTTTACTTGTTAAAAATACTGAACTTGAGAAATTTTCACCACCCATGGTGATACCACCAGGTGACAACTCACTGCAGGGTGCATGTTTACCAAGAGCTGTGATAGAAAAACATAACTTCCTGCAGCACTATTGAGAATATATTTAAAAACAACTCTCCTCTGGTGGTGGAGAAAGAGCTGTGAGGGAGCCACCACAGGTAAAGCAAACAGAAGCCCCTCTGCCAGCTGCACAACTTTAAATTTTACCTTGAAAGGACTGAGCAGGAACTCCACAGGAAAAAAAACAAAAACAAACAAACAAAAAAAAACCCCTCTCACATAACAGATCAAACATTTTTTTAACTCATAAAATCTATTTTCTGGTGCATGGTACTTTTGCTATAGCTNAAAAAAAACAGGACGAAAAACCAAAAAAAAAAAAAAAAAAAAAACAAAAAAAAAAAAAAACAACAAACAAACAAACAAACAAACAAAAAATCTCACCTAACAGATCAAACATTTTTTAACTCATAAAATCTATTTTCTGGTGCATGGTACTTTTGCTATAGCTATGTTTTAGTTAATTTCTGGGTGAATTGCATTTGCCTGGCGATCTGCATTTGGAATATTAGTGAAACATTAAAAATTCTTCGGGGTAAAATAAAAATCAATGGGGTTTTTGAGTGTTTGGAAAACAGTAGAGATAAAGGGGAAGTGGTACAGAAGAAAGAGCATCGTGCCTGGAGGTAGCAGGGCAGGGAACTCTCCTTCTCTCTATTCTGTTGATAAGGGAACTCTCTCCTTCTCAGTGTTCATTCTCCTCATTTAACATTCGAGGCTACTTTCTGAGACAAAACATTACATGAGTCTTTGAACTCTTCATTGTCGGGAGTCAGTCTCTGACTCACCAGAAAGGGCAAAGAACTTCCTTCTAAAAATGTTGCTACCAAGACACAAATGTCATCAGCTGGCTAATTGAGTGGGAGGGGTGAAGGGAGCAGAAATCCTGCAATTGGATTCGACCAAGGGCTGTTCAGAGGGATGGAATCCACCTCTGCAGCCAGAGCCATTCACAGCCTCGGGGAAATTTCAACCTGTAACCTCCAACTCAAGCTTCAATGGATTTAATTAGAGCACAGCCCTAAACAATCACCTGGCACTGATATGTTTTTACAGCCATAGATATTTAAGACCCTTTTGCTTGACACGTTGTATTTTAAAAGAAGTTCTGGAAAGTGCATGATTTCTATTAGATTCTCCCTTCTCATGATCTACATTGTTTCACAAGATCTGTGCTAAAGATGGAATTTTGGAGGCAGAGTGAGTGGGAGGCTGTGAATAGTTTATTCAAAAAAATAGTTAATTAGAACTGGAATTATTCACCATTTTTGAGTCAAGCTTGGCAAATGACTTGGGCTGATTAAAAAAAAAAAAAAAAAAAAAGAATGTGGGACATAGGTGACCATTCACAAAACATTCAGGTCAGAGATCTCTGAGTCCCTGCCTGGTCTCAGGGACCATGATACTCATCTCACACAGGGACATGTGGGTTCAGGTGTTCCTTCTGCTTGCTTCAGAGCAGGATTTGGGGAATGCAGCCTCCCATTTCCAGGTGAATGCTGACATCATCAGCAACAAAGATTCATATCTCTTATGAAAAGAAAGGAAAAAAAATGGCTGATATTTTGAAATATTTAACTGGCTGAACTGAAATAAATGAAAGGTTCCAAATTTGTTTGTTTGGGTTTTTTGTTTTTTTTTTTAAGTGGAACAAATTCACTCCCTTCATTCCCTTAAATTTACCTTCCTTTCCAGGGTGAGTCTCCTAATTCCAACAAATGGACTTCTCCTTGTGATCTTAGGTGGGATTCATCTTACCTAACTACAGATCCCTGTAACAGCCAAAATATCTTTGATTTTAAGCCTCCTGAGATCACTTCATCATCTCAGCTTTTCTGTAGATCTGCTGTCCATGAGGATGAGTCCCATGTAGGGGGTTTAATTTCCCCAGCAGACCATGAGGGGTGATGAGCAGGGGGTGCATTTCCATGTCAGTTTTCTGTCGTTGGTAATGTGAATCCCATCCTTGATGGAACCCTTTTCCCTACCTAAGGCTGCTATTGAAAGCCAGCACAAAGCCCTTTCAGAATCCTCTATCTTTGCTCTGATACCAAGATACTTTAGAAAACAGACAAATTGGTAACCAGTTATTCTAGCTGTCCTTTTCATTCCATAAATGCAAATTAAAAATACTTATCTGCCGTATGAAGACTTGGCATGTTTAAATAACTATTATCCTTTAAATATATTCCAGTGATGTAGGAATCATTATTCTAATAGATAGAATAGGCATTAAATCCACAGGGGAGTCATTATAAGATGGCTATTTCTCTCTGTTTGACCGAAGCAGCAGTTGTAATGTATTTATTCAGGATTTAGCAAATGGAATTCAATTAGAACTGAAATGGTGTTAAATTGAGTAATTCCTATTGTATTTGTCTGACAGCAGGAGTGGCACGACCTGGAAAGTGAAAAGGAGCAACATTCAGCCAGGATCTCTGCAGGCTGGAGCACTTGTTGACAGAATGTCACTGAACAGGGATCTATCCTGCTTAACTTCTTAATCACCTGCTTAACACCTGTAATAAAAAATAAGGAGCAACAAACATCTATGGACATTATGTGATAAAGTCCCACCTCAATAGAAATAATCTCATTTATTCATAGTGGCTGAAACAGAGCTTAATATCCATTGTATTACAGTGGTGTTTAAATCAAGAGTTCTGGTATAATTCAATTCTAGGCAACAAGAAAGAAATCAGTATTATACAGTATCTCGTTTCTCTGGAAGAGTTTTTATTTAGGGGCAATGTGATTTTAAGGTGTGCCGCAAAATATTATCTTTTTTTAACATGATATGAAGGCATAAATATTTTACACATTATTTAAGATGTGCATCTGCACGTGTAAAATGTAGAAATCCACAAGGACACGTGGGATGAGTGTGGATGAAGAAGGTCAAATGCGGAATATTCTGTACATAAAGAGACTGTGGTGGGGCATTGGTCAATGTAATAAATCCAGGCAGGGATGTGCCCTCCCTGTTTTTGTAAAACCTCTTTGACAGGAGCAGATGGGGCTGGGCTGGCATTTCCTGTGATTATCCTTGGGGAATGCAGCCTGATGTTGTGGAGCACCAGGAGCTGCTGCTCATCAATAAAGATCCACTGCTGCATTTGCTGGGCTGTCCCTCATGCTGATCATCTCTCACTCTCACACAAAAACCAGTCTGGGAGTGACATCTGGCACATGTTGAACGTAGAGGAAAACAGAGAAAAATTGCATGAGACCAGCCTAGTAAAATCAAGAGCCTTGTTAAGGAAATTGCCCTGCTAACAACACACTCAGTCAGATACTTTGGCCACTGGCTCAGGCCTTCCACAGTTAGACATTAAAACAGGATCAGGGTAAAGGACTTGGCACAAGGTGGATATAAATATTTTTTTCAACAGTGGCAAGCAAAACATTCCTCTTTGTTTCAGTCCTGAAGCACAGAATAGGACCTCAAATGATGATGCAAACAGTTATATTTTAATTTTTCTCTTATTTCTGTGGTTCAGATCTTCCTAGCTCTGAGCACCTATATGACTTCACTCCCATTAATATTCCCACCCGTTGCCAAATCTCCAATTCAACAAAACACTAAAGCTTCTGCTTAAAACTGAGCAATGTGCTTTGCTGCTGGTGGCTGAAAGGGCCTGGGATGTGAGTTAGGCTCAAAGGAAATAAAATGTCAGTGGAATCCTCACCCACACCCGCCGTGCTCCTGACGAAAGGGTTCTGCTGTAATTAGCATGCAAGGAACGGATTTTCACAGGAACAGAAGTTGCTCAATCAGGTCAATAGAATTCACAGTTGAATAAAGCTAGATTTTGTTTGTTCTTTTCAAAATGTAGATGTGATTGGTGATACTAAAAGGCCTTTCTGAGAGCGTTTCGGTGAGCAATTTGTAGGGGACCAAATCCAAAGCTCCTATTGCAGAAAATGGGTCTGTTGTGTCTAATTTAATATATTTGCAATGACTCTGAACCAAAAATTGCTTCTGATGAGTACACACTAAATATCTATGATTAAATACGGAAGTATATCATTAAGTATAACATTTCTGAAAAGCATTTTATGACTTCAGCCTCAATTCGCTGAAAATACAGCCACGTGATTTTAATATAAAAAGAATTACATTCTTTAGGAGGAAAAATTATGCCTTTAGCTGCTCTCTAAAATATTCAGATGTTCAGAAAAGGAGGCAAACATATGATAAAAATCCCACTGGACACCACAGTCCCCTTTGGAGCACTGGAAAGCAGATGGTGCCTTTAAAAAACATGACAAGATCGGTCTTACAGAAAACCAGATGCTATCCATTTTCCAGGGAAGATCACTGGCAACTAATAAGTTCACACAATAAACTTCTGCTGACTCAAGAAACATATTAAAGAGTTTTGAATAAAGCAAATTATCTAGAATATTTCCAGGGAGAAATAACCTGAAGCTCAATAAATTTTTTTTCCCACAACAATTAGCATCGCCACATGAATCCAGACCTATTTCCAAGATGAAAGGTGAAACCATAAAAGCCCAGGGAAGTGAAAACATCACCTAGAAACTTAGGAGAAAAATAAAATACTGTCCTAAAATCCTTAAATTAGAGACAAATCTGGAAGTATAGAAGACGAAAAGTTGTAATGCATTAAGAGATGTAAATTTGGATATATAAATAGAGTTCAGTGACTTTTAAGTCCATAGGTTTAGGAGCACAGAGAAGTTTCCAGGAAAGCTTCTGGCCCCTGTGGGTGGCAATCACTCCTGGTTAAGAAACATCTACCTGTTTGTAAAATGTTGTGCCTGACTCCACATGAAAAGAGCAGAACTGATACTCTATTCTATTCTATTCTATTCTATTCTATTCTATTCTATTCTGTTCTGTTCTATTCTATTCTATTCTGTTCCATGCCATGCCATTCCATTCCATTCCATTCCATTCCATTCCTAGATTTAAGATTACATGCCTTTTCCCCCTCAATATATACAGAAAAATTAAACCACACCCTTTTTTTTTTTTTTTTTTTTTTTTTGAATTATTTAATTTTTTGTGTATTCCCCAAAA
>VXBB01023395.1:1371549-1418769 GCA_013399915.1 Illadopsis cleaveri
TATCAATCTATGTGGACTTCACCACAGCAGGAAAAAGCTCACAAAATCAAATGCTATAATTAGATGTTAAAAGGGAGATTAAATTATATAGAATGGACTAACGTAAGTTTGAAGAAATGTCTACATTTCTCTTTATACATTCAGAAGGAGAGAAACCATGAGTGTGAAAGTCATCTGACCCCAGCAGGAGTGGATTTTCATTTGTTGTTTCCATGTGCCCTCCTGAAAAAAGTGAGATATGCACACAACACAGAAAATCCCCTGAGCAAAACACTCCACTCACACAGAGCGGTGCAGTTCCATTAATTCTGACAGAGTAATTACAATATATAATTTAAAAAGCATCCAAAACTTTAAACACCAAAATCTTCTGATGGGTCACAAGTGGGGCTGTCCTGTTCTTTGTATCAGTCACTGAGATTCATCCAACTTCTGAAAACAATATTCCAGGTGGGAAAATGGGATGCAACACCTTTGGGAAGCATTTAGGGCTGGGGCATAGGGAGCACAATGCCCTGCTGGATGTTGTTCCTGTCCAGGGGATGCTCCTCAACCTAGGTACCATTTTTTGCAATTTTGTGGGTAGACTTCTACAAATGGATCTTGAGCCTAAGGACACAAGAAAAAGAAAGTTCTATGACAAAAATGCAGTTCCCATTCCTTTTAATGTGACCTCAAGGAATTTATTTCTGGTATAGGATAATAATAACAACAATAGAATGTTTAAAGAGGATTTATCAAAGAAAAACCTCTAATGTGTGTGAAGTGCTCAGATATTCTGGGAACACAGGGATGAACATTTAAAACAGGTATTTTTCAGGGCCATACAAACACAAACCAATAAAAGAAAAAAAAAATATAGAAGAAAATAGAATGGACTTTTCACAGAAGCTTCCTGACTGCCACATTACAGTCCTGCAAAAGTAATTTAAACTGAAAATCATTTCCATTGTGAACCTTTTACAGGCCTTTCAGAGGGCTCGGTTTTGCCTCTTTCATAACAATTCTGCATTTGGCTCATCTTCCCCACCCTTCTTTCTTTTAAATCACAGTCAAACTTAGATAATATAAGTTGAAAATAGAGAGATAAAGACTTTCTGCTACATTTTTCTTATTCAGGTTAGAGGATAATTCTGTTTACTTGGTTCAGGTAATATTCCAGTTGTATTGCAAGCTGCCGCTGACGAATGAAAAATTGATTTTTCTTCTTCTAAAGTATAGCCTACATGAGCACCTATAATCTTTATGCATTTACAGTGATTTTAAAAAGAGCCAAATAGTACATAAGCGTGTTAAAATCATCAAATGTTCCCCAGGCAGTGCTGTCTCTGGGCTCCTTCAAGCTGCAGTGTCTGCAGAGGCAGAAGCCAAATGCAGGCTCACACATCGGGGTGGGTGCTGCTCTGCTGGAATTCCTGACAGGGCTGGGAGGGTTGCAAACCCCCCACTTATGCTCTTGGGCACTCGCTGCCAGCTGTGGCACAGCTGCTCCAGGAGGCCCAGACCTCATGGAAGCACAGGATGTGCCCCTGTGGGGTGTCACTGTTCCCATTTGTGGTTGCTGTAGGCCCTGTTAGAGCTTTTCTCAAAAGCACAGGACAGGGCAGACACTGCTGCACGTGGAATCAGCTCAGACCCTCAGATGGGAGATGAATTTTTCCTCCCTCAGAGAGCAGTGATTTACAGATCTGTTAATTCAGGCTTTTTCATCTGTTAATTCAGGCTTTTTCACCTGTTAGATCTGAATTATCCCATTTAAAGAGTTATTCTGTGTTCACCAAAGTGAGGTTCCAGAGATTCAGAGCCAAGTGTGTGAGGTGCTGAAAAAGAAGTGCTAGATCTTTCCTTTTTACCTCACTGCCTCCCAGTCAACTGAGTTTCAAATCCAGCTTATTAAAACTTGAGTCATGAAAATTACTGACTCTGCAGACACAAAGCTTTGAGTTAACTTTTTTTATTCACATGTCACGAAGATACTATTTATCAACTTAATTAAGGTGTAGAGAACATCAGACTCTCATTTTTCTTCTTAGCAAGCAGGTTAAGGAATGTTAAAAATTATATTAACACAATTGGAAAATATGCCACGGTAGAATATGTGGCAGTGGAGGGGTTGTTTCGTGTGTGAGGAACCTGAGTGCATTTAAAAGATGTTTCCCACGTGGGGCTGTCACTTTGCTCCTGGATGTGTCACAGCCTGAGCAACACCAAGGTTCCTCAGCTGGCTTTGTGTTTTGTCAGGGCACCAATACCACTGCAGCCCTTGTTCTGCTGGGCAAGGGAAAATGCCACAGTCTGGGACAGGGGGAATGGGGCAGGCACTGGGAACTGCCCATCCAATGCTTTAGGATTTGTCCCCGTGGACAAACTGACCCCTTGTCCTGGTTTGGAAAGACAGGTGTCTGCTAAGGAAGGCAGGAGCCTCTCCTGAAATGGAGAATGTAACCCTCCTNTCTCCCCATGGGATGATGGAATTGTATCAGCCCTGCAGTGAGCTTCGATGGCCCATGAACAGCAGATATCCCCTGAGGGAGGATGGGTGGTGGAAGAGATAAAGAACACTGCCCCACCTGACCCTAACAGCTGGCAGTAGAATCCACACCTCTGGTTACATCTTACATTGCAACCCAAGACACCCCTGGAACCACCCCGGTGTAGCTGGAGTTAGAGCTCTGCAACTCCTCACGTGGAGAATCTCATTCTGCCCTCCAAGTGCCTTTCCTTTGTGAGGCTTCTGTGGCTTTGAAAGGGACAATTATCCCCATAAAGTTACACTGATGGATTTCCCCATGTAGACAAGTCCTCACATAATGCCAGGCTCATTTGCTTCCCAATCAAATGTTCCAGCTTTAAAGCTATCATTGTTTCATTTACTTGTTTGGCATTTACCTTCCTTTTGATGCAGATATTGCCTGACATATTATTCAGTCAGTTGTTAGATAGAACAATTATTCCTCTTAACTGCTATTAGAAATGCCATCTATTTCCTTTTGTTAATTCCTCTGCGTCAAAGTTATTAACTCTCCAATCAACTAATGTTGTAACTACTGCACATTTCACTGCTGAATGATCTGTATTTGCACCAAACGTAAAAGGCAAACCCTCACTCTCTTTCCAGAAGCCAATCCTCTTCCCACAGGTCAGGGTTCTTTACATCTTTTTCTTAATTCCATTCCCACAGCTAATCAAATTTAAATAATTTTATATTATATCATCATAGACCCTGTTTTGTTCTTTGGTTTTGGGGTTTTTTTGTTTTTTTTTCCTTATACTATCAAGCACAGATCCAAATGCAGAACAAAAAACCTTCAAACTATTTATAAAAAATTTTAAAGAATTTGCTTATAAACTACTGAGAAGATGCACATTGCAGCTGGTGACACAGATTGCCTGTGGCATTGGCTTCCTTTACCACCCACCTATTTCAGCAAATAAATATGGTAATATAAAATCAGGGCTTGAATGTGTAATCTCTGGACTTTGTAAGCCAGTTTTCGTTTGTGTCACTGCAGTATTTTGAATATTGTCAAAGGTGGATCCTTGCAAAAGGTGTGAGGTGGTTGAACAACAATGATTTTAAGCACAAAGTGAGTACCCAGAAATGTAAAGAAAAAATGAAAGAAAAAATTCCAAGTTTATGAAATAATTCAGAAGTTAATGTGCAATCTTAGCTTTAGAACAAGCTTTAGAACAGTTTCCCAAATCAGGGAAAATGTATATGTGCTTCAGTTGATTTGACTGAACAATCTGAAATATTCTTAGCAAAGCCACAAAAGCACCTGAATGTAACACTGAATGTCTGCTGTCCCAAAGGCAGATTCCTTGCTGAGCTGCCAGGGAGCAAAGCAGTTCTGTGCAGAAGCCCCTGATGGCTCAGGCTGCTCTGTCCATGCCTGGGAGGTGAAGAGGCCAAGCCACAGCTGCCCCAAGCTCCCCCTCCCTCCCACTGAAATGTGCTGGGGAGCTCCCTGCAAGGAGCTGCTGCCTCAGCTCTGCCTGTCACATCTCACAGCAACATCAGGTAATGGAGTGGAGCGCAGGAAAGGAAAAAAAAAATCATCCTGCAAACCCTGATGTGTTCCCCAAACATAATTTGATGGGATTTCCCAGGGACTGCCTAACCAGCTCTGCACTCTGGGCTGATCCGTGGTGAGAGCAGCATAAACCCTGCATTAACAGAAGTGACAATTCAATCTCTTTTTAAATCAGATGTCAAGAAGAAGCTCCATCATGACAATGCAAAGAGACAGTGATGGACAGCCAGGTATTTATTAGGTTTTCCTACAGAAATGTTGAATTCTGTGTCTCAAAAGGTGTCTCTCTTACTCTGGGGAGGTAACTCTACATTTGGGGAGCCCAGCTCTGTGTGACCTGACCTTCCCTGTCCCTAACTGGATCATTCAATAGAAAGAAATGCTATATTCACTTTAGAACTTCAGCAAGGTGAGAAGTAACATCTTATGATTTACTGTCTCCCTTAGCAGTGAGGCATAGCACAAGTGCCATCCATCTCTGGCACAGAGACTGTAATGTTTGCCCCAGCACAGACATAAATTCATGACCTTCTCTATACATTAAATATCAGGAGTTCTTGAGTGTCACTGCTCTTTGACAAAATAAAATCATCTCCCCATAGGAAAGGGACATTGTAAATTAATAAGAAAACAAAATTGCTCAGCAACTTTGCCAAAGTGGGATATGGTGACCAAAATCCTGTTTCTTATGAGGACAGAAAGACAAAATAACAGCTCTGTTGCATTCAAAGTACTAATGCAATCAAACAATAACTGCTGCTGTTAAAGTGAGAACACCTTGTCAGGTGTTCTTCCAAAGCTTGTCAGAAAACCCGTGACAGGTTTTGTTGTGACTTTATTTAACACCCTAGTCACTCACTCTGTCATGATGTGCTTCTTACTTGCTACTGTAGGTGTTCCAACCTCTTGCACTTTGATGTTTCACAAACTTTGCCAGCAATATATTGGATTTGTCAGCCAATTCTAAACTTGTCACGTTTCTGACCATAACTTAAACCTATTTTTCCTCCCTCAATAGCAAAACCCAAGGAAACAGAAAAAGAAACCCCAACAAGCCCAAACTCAAACCCATCTCCAAAATTTAACCAGTGGGTTCCAGGCAGCCTGGGATGAGCTCACTTCTCCTTCTGCACTCCCTGCCAGCTCTCCCTTTGGACATCCTTGGACTTGGTTGCTCCCACCCTGCAGCAGCACAGGGTACAGTGGTTCATTCAAAGAAAAAAAAGCAGAGAGTGGCTTGACTCTTCCATAGGCACTGATCCCTTCCTCTCATTTTCTCCTCCTCCCTTACCATGTATTTAAGCAATTTAAACAGAGCATCTGCTATACTCGTACTCGTCAGCAGTGTACAATCCCAGGAAAGAATCAGGGATCATTTGAAAGGCAAAAATGTCCTAGAATACACTAAAATCATGTTAGATTTGGCACTTTCTGAGTGCCATGAACTGAGCCATGTTTGGGATATTTTGGGGGGAACAAGGTGATCTGAAAATAATCCACAGACCAGGTCCTGCATTTCAGGTGTAATGAAGAAAGAACAAAGTAGAAAAGTAATTTGTCATTTATTCTCAGGTGGAGGGCACAGGACTCCATAGGAATCCCAGGGCATGGAGATAACATGGCTTTTCTATCAGAATACCATTTCACCACTGTCTTTGTGTTAAACAGAGTAATTAGTGCATTGGGAGCCCCAGCTGAGAGGCATTGCCTGTTCTGGGGGATGAGTGCCTCTATTAGTGTATCATATCTATAAAATCCAATCGCATCCAGGGCTGATGCCAACAGCTCTAGTCACAGATCTTCCTCCTGAGGACCCTTCTCCATTCCTTCCTTCTTGTCCAATGAAGATATTACTCCTCGAGTACTAATTATACATCACTGAGGTCTAAATTATCTCCTTTTTTTTCTGCAAATGGCAGAGAAAAATGGGCTCTGTACCCCACAATCCTGGGGGCTGCTTCCCAGACATTATTGCACATTCTCTGTGCAGCCCTTTTGTTTTCCAGGTGCTTCAATACTTGAAGTGTTGCAATGCTGTGTAAATTATAGTTTGCAAATGAGCAATGGGGACTTGCACAGTGATTTAGAAAACAAAGAGTGTCTTTTATCCTGTGGAGAAAATAAAGATGGAACAGGCTGAAGGCCATGTGGTAACTGGAGAGGAGAAATTGCATTCTGAAGTTAGCAATTTTGTGTGCTAAGTCACAAACAGGTTAAATATCACTGAAGCAAGGTGGTGTAAAATCTGCCCAATAAATGGAGTTCGAAGCAAAATATACCTCTTCTTTTGTTTATGTTCTTCAGATATATTTTATAAACAAAAGCGACTATGTCAACAATTTATGCTTCTGTGTGGAGCCAAAAACTCCAAACAAACCCAAGACACTGGCTTGTGCCTCTCCTTTAGATGACATAAGGAAGGAAAGGCAATGACTCTTGCTTATGAAGATTTATGTGACAAGAGAAGCAAAGAGAGGAGGCAGAAGGAAGCACCACATACAGCTTAGGAGAACTGGCAGGCTCAGAAAAACTTAATGAGCAATTTGGGGCCAGTTGGAAACAGCCAGGAGTGATGAGCAAAAGAACTTTCCAGTGGGGATCACAAGAGCTGCATGTTCTTTGTGGGGTAAAAAAAAAAAAAAAAAGAAAAGAAGAAAAAAGACTGCATCAAGATGATCTGCATTCATCTGTTTCTCTTGCTAAAGGAAATAATCTGCAGCATCTGAAACTAGATTAATACTTTAGGTGCAGTGTCTTATCACACCTCCACTCTTACATGTGACCTCCCTGCCAGACCAAAATAGATATTTATGGCATGAATTATGTATAAATATATACACATACATATGCATCCATACATGTATACAGCACTATGATTTATTCATTATTCTGAGGCATTCTGGATAAAACAAGTGGAAACCAGTAGTGGAGGAGATGCATTTACACTGACAGAGTAAAAAACTGATGCACATTATTTATGAAGCCCGTTCTGTCAAAGTGTGTTGGTTTTGATGATCCTACTTGAGTCAATGCCACCCTTATCTGTCAAGGGAGACACACACCAATCTCCTGCTGCTCTGAGGGAGAAAAAAAGGGCTCCCAGAAGTGCACACCTTATTATAAATAAACATCAAGGCACGGTCAGATGAAAACACAAGCCTTGGTGTATGTGTGTTTTAATTGGCACCAGACTAAAAAATGTACCCAGCGTGTGTGTGTGCACAGTCCCACAGCCAGGATCTGCAGCTTGGAAATCAAGGTTTATATTTTCATTTCTGTTGGCACTGAAGAAGGCAGAGAAATAACTGTCAGAAAGCTGGAAAGCAGCAGAGAGAAATGTAAAGATATTCTTCTTATTTGTCAGAAAATAAGAAGTTCAGATGCATCTTGTCATCGAAACAGTTTTGTTCCTAATGCTTCATTTTTCCTCCTTGTAGTTGAAGACTATTATAGAAACTAATAGAGGTGGGCAGCAATCTGATTTTCTGTAGTATGTGTCATTCTGAGATTTTGACAGGCTTTAGGTTTTTATAATTAAACAAAACAAAACCAGAAAAGAAGTTTATAGGGAACGAAAATCTGATTTGTGGGTAGTTGAAATGTGTCATTCAGGTTCCAGAGATTTACATTTTCTAACAAGATAATCCACCTTCAGTTTTTCACAAAGAGAGCGATCAGGGCTTGTTTTTCTCTGAAACATGTTATTTTGATTAATGAGAAAAAATGGAAAAAACATTTCACTGAAATATTTTTGTTGGGCAGAATTTAAATTTTATGTTATGCAGGGACTCTGGCTCAGAGCACTGATATATAGCACTACAAAAATGAAGGAAGCTCCATGACAGCATTAAGTTAATTCTGGATTTACTCCAAAACCCCTAAGAGCAATATTTACTTCTACATTTTTAATAAGAAAAAATGTGCACAAGGTACAAAATATCCTTAGAATCACTAATAAGAAGAAAGAACAAACAGAAAAGAGGACTGAAAAATATTGCAGAAAGGAAAGGACCCACTCATGAACCAACATTTTGCATGGAGTTTAATGAAGCAAACATTGGAGGTTTGAAGAGATGACAGCAAACATCCATTTCCTGTATTTGTACAAATGCAGTTTCTAAAGAATCTAACTGGAGATTTTCTCTTGACTGAGGAAATCTGTGACTATTACAGCAGGAGAGGTAATTATTTCTGCCCTTCAAATTTGCAGGTATTCTTAAAAAAACCCAAATCCTCAAATGTTGATCTTTTTTTTGTCACTGACCATCTTTCCCATAACCTCCCAGAGAAAGCATCCTCGAAGAGGGGGTTGGTTGTGATAACCAAAATTGTTTTCAGTCAAAGTAATCAATTCTTGGGCAGAACTTTGCCTCCAAATTGCACTGGCTGAGCTCAGAGCAATGCCACTAACCCAGGAAAGCTCCAAAGCTCTTCTCCCTCTCAAATCTGTAACTGTTGTTGAAATCAAATGCTTGACTTTTGACACTCTGAGTTAATCTTGAATGTCCATCAACTTAAAACTATTTTGCACCAACTTTCACAATGTCAGTGTGTGGCTTTCTAAGCAAGAACCCAGCAGAAAACTCTGAACCCTCAGATCAGATCTGCTCCCCTGGGCTCACAGTGACAAAATCCCAGCAGGCTGCAAGGATCCGTGATGGAAATACACAACAGGAGTCAGGACCAGGATGTTTGAAGGGATTAAAAATCCCACATCTTTCCCATGTCATTCCCACCAGCCAAAGATGGAGAAGGATTTTTAGGACACCCAAACTCCACAGAGCTCTGCAGCACTCAGGGCATAGGAGCTCTCTGAGGGTAAGGTGATGTTTTTCAGCTTTTTGAAAAGAAGGGTTGGGTGGGTGTTGGGAATAACACAACTCCCTTAATTACTCATTGTATCAGAGCCGTTTGTGAACAATCACACGTGCAAAAATTCTCTCTCTTTGGTTGGTAATGTCCTGTTTTCAGTCCACCCAGTCATGGAAACAAGGCTTTTTTTCTAGTGATTCACGTTGCAGGAGTGTTGTAAGTGAAGCCAGATCTTATTTAGCACAACAGTTTTCCTTTTCTTCTTGCAGACTTTGAGCTCAGTAGGTCATTTTGTGCTACAGCTAATATTTGTTCTGCATAAATTGTATTCAATTTAATAAATGCGATTCAATAAATATAAAGAAAATTAAGATTCATCTTTAAATAAACTGAAAATGAAGATTAATGAGTGTGGAAGCATGCAAGATTGCTTCATGTTTTAAGGCTAGGTTTGTCCAGAAATTTTGAAGTTAGGAGTGTAAGGATCTCATCTAATTTTGCAGTCAGAGATGTGCTCTCACCTCACAGCACATAGTTCCTGCAGTGGAGAGCTTCAGTGACTGGCAGGTCACATAATTTCTCCCCTCCTTTAAAATGTCTTTTTTTCACCCAAAGAAAATTTTATTAATGGGATTCAAATAAAAAAGAAAAGAAAAACAACAAATGTAATATGCTTATTGGGACCAAATGTGGCCTTCATTTCAAAGAGACTAAAATCAGCTGAGATTTTATCTGATGAAAATGGAGAAGCTGAGCAAGTCTGTCTGTGCTTTACGTGTCTAATGAGAAGAAAACTTCTCATCCAGTGCCAGATGTGAACAAAACCAAGCAATTATCACCTCTGTATTTAATAAAGAGAGAAAGAAAAGCAGAACAATAACTGTGGATTTGTTCTTCCTGCCATGTCAACAGCAACCACCACCTCCTGAAGTAGCTACCAGGTATTCAGGAAACACTTTCAACCCTCACTGTAGAACTTGCAATCGTATTTTTAAATTCAAGCATAAGCATAATGTTGAATTTTAGAAGCAGCAAATAGTACTTTCCAATTGAACCCTCTCTATTTATAGGGTTTTCCAGGGAGCGTGCAGACTCAGAGAGGAAGGCAGCAATATTTACAAAAATTTCACCATGTGAGAAAAAGTGTTAAGGAACAAGTGTAAAACATGAAGAAGATGCATGTAAATGCCTTTATAAAATACACCAAAACTGTTAATTTTCTTATGGCCAAAAGTACTTGCTGATGACTAGAGGGAAGAACTTTCTAGAAAATTAAGAGTTTGCTGGGAACAAGAGATTGATTCGTGTTTGCTAGCTTGGGCTAATGAAAGCAAGTGCCAATCATGCTTGTTAGGAAGAAAATGTCTTGCAGCAGCTAAAATAGAGCTAAAAAGTTAAAAGGTAATTCAATACTGGGTGCTGTAGGTATGGAATATGCCGCATAGAACAATCACAGAGAATAAAATGTGCCTGGACTACCCCAGCTGTTGTTAACAAAATGTCCCTGAGCTGCTCTGGAGTCAATCCTGCCACCTCACACCCACATCAGCACAGCCAGGATCGGGGTCTGGCCTTGTGCTGATCCTTAGGATTTGAGCTTTTATGTTTTTCATATATTTGTGATCCTGCAATTCTTTAGTGTATAACTCTAAACTCCATACACAGTGTCAACTGCTGCTTCCCCATTTTGGGCAGACATGATTCCTTTCCAGGCCTGGGAATCCAGGACACCTCACTGTCTCAGGCCCCGAGATGTAAACTAAAGTGAGTTTGGGGTGAGCAAACTTGGGGTAAATGACTTCATTTCCTGAAGCTGTAATTGGAATATGAGCCCTCAATACTGAAATGGACCAAACTTACAAAAGTGTGAAAACCTGTTGTGCATTTTTGGGTTTAGCCCCTGGGGGTCCTTTTCTGCTCAAAACGCACCTGAAGGCCCTTCAATAAATATAACTGCTTTTTATTCTCTTAATTCTGTCTGGCCTCTGTTTTTAGCTAAGCCTATCAAGGCATCAATGCCCCAACACCTCAGTCAATAACAAATCTGTTTTTATTTCCTATTGCTGCTTTGAGATCCAAGCTGCTGCAGTGGCATTCTTGGCCATACATTACTGGCACTGCTGGTTTTGTGTGGCAGGACTGGAGGTGCTGGTACAGGGCAGAGCTGAGCAAATCAAAACAGGTGGAAAATTACAATGGGACCACAGAGGATTTGCTGGAAATCTCTCAGCAGCCGACAATGAAGGCAACTGTTACTTGAAGACAGGTTGCATTGCTGTTTGGGGTATTTGACAGCATCTCATACACTTAAGAGTTGTGTTTGTATTTTATTTGTTTAGACTATGACTTTTTTTTTATTGGTAGATGGCTTACTTATGCCAGCTATTATCATTATACTCATTGTTATCTGGTTTTACTACAAAGCCTTTTTAATTCAGTGAGACTGCTTGGGCTCTGCTGTGTGGCACCGAGTGTATTTTTCTTACTCCAAATCAGAATTTGCATCAAATGCCCCATTTCTCCCAGCTACGCCAGCCAGTCTGTCAGGAACAGTCTAAACACTCAGTAATTATAAAAAACCAACCTGAATTAAAACACGGAGCTCTTCATGCACTCTCAGAAAATCAGACTGGATGTTTTTTTACAGATGTTTTCCATGGAGTGCAGCAAGCACCACAGCATTTTATTTATCTCCTTGATTTTAAGCTGTGTTTTCCTCCCAGAGGGGTCAATAAAAGTCTTGCTTGTCATTCTCTGAGCCTTACCCAAGCCCCTAATTGACCTCACTGGGTTTCTGAGTCCTACACCAGTGTGGGCTCCCTTCATCTTTGATAGCCATTGTTTAAACACTGTATTCTCCAATCATACACAGGACTGCCTTCACCAGGAAACATTAATCTTGTTACAAATCCCACTAGAATAAAAAGAGGAAAAGTCCCACCCAAAATCCAGGTCCATAGCAGATACCTTCAAATGAGGGAAGCAGCAGCTCAGAAAGGACTTGGTAGGAGGATGTGTGGAGAGAGGAAAGGAATTTGCTTATTTTTGGCTTGTGTGTGATACAGAAAAAAGCACCAGGGACTCTAACACTGCTTGGGAGAGTTGCTCCTCTTCCTGCAAGTGGAGGAGCTGATGGAGCAGGGGAGATTCCTGATGGGCCAGAGCTGAGCCTGCAGCCAGGGACAATGCAGCTCATAACAAACCCCAAACAGGCTGCCCCAAAATAGCATCATTTCTGTAGGTTTCTTTGGAAAATAAATGAGGAATAAGTATAAAACCCCTGCAAAACAGATTTCAAGCCACATGTGAGAAAAGCAGGTCCGTAATAGCTGCCTCTACCTGTGCACTCCAGGTCAGCTGAGTTGGGGGCTGTTTGAGCAAAAATCACATGAAATAAGTTCATATTTTATAATGTGCTGTTCTGGGGCCTGATACTCCTTCACTTCCCCCTGGTTTTATACCAGATAAGCAAAACTGTCAAGTTCTAGTCATTGAAGAATTAGGCCCTGTGGCTTCCAACCATACACAGGATTGGGACAACCTCCTCATCTAAGCCCCAAAATATCCTCCAGCAGGTAATAAAGTCAGAAAAAAAGTGCAATGTAGGGCTGAATTTCATTCCATAGCAGAATATTTTCATACTGCATAAAGTTTTATCAATTCTACTCTCTATTTCACTATTGAAAGGGGTTTTCTCCCCATTCTTTCTTTCCTGATGCCAATGATAACTGAGTTTGGCTTTTCTTTTTTTATCCTGGCATGATAATTTTGCAGTAATCTTTCATAAATCTCAGCATGTTCTGAGAAAGTAAATGATGGCATAATTTATCACTATTGAAAATGCATTTTTTGCCATGACAGTATAATTAGACATTCCTTTCAGGAGACATATTAAGTATATACCAATGTATTAAAGCTACTGCGCTGCAGATCCATTTAGTTGATTTATTCCTCGTCTCTGGCTTCCTTGCCTTATCATGATACCCACACAGTCGTGCATTCTCATTGCAAGAATAAAAAAAGAAGAAGAAGAAAAAAAAAAAAAAAGGCTCAGGCAAGGAAGCAACACATTGTAGGAAACAGTATCTGTAGGTTAAGTAATTCAAGTGGGAACAGGATGCAATTTGGCTGCACTTTTGTACCAATTCAGAATGCATTAATTATGCAGTGATCAAAATAATTTCCCATGCATAATGCTGACCTCATTCACTAGAGGGCAACAAAACCCCAGTTTAAGGAGCCTCCACCTTCTACTTTCAATGACAGAGCACTTTTAATAAGACGTGGCGTGGATTTCATAATGAGCACCCTGTTAATTTTACATGAGTGCAGGGTTCCTCCTGAGCAGGCTGGGGCACAGAGAGGATCAAGGCTCCCAACAGGTGCCAGGAAGGAGCTTTTGGAGTCCCAGCCCCACAGCAGATGGATGGGTGTGCTCATCATCTCTTTGAGCACTCCTGGCTGGCCCAGGTTACCCCACTGAGCTCTGCTCCACAGACCCCCCTTGGACCTTGTACTGCTTTTGTAGATCAAAGCCTGTGGGTTTATCCAGAGATCATAAAGATACCAATGTTCAAGCCACTTAAACTGTGGCAATGAAAACCTCTCATGCATCTGACTGGGCTTTGCTTTTGATCAGGGAGGTTTGGGGGCCCTTTGCTGCCTGACTCTGCCCCTGAGCTGCTTCTGCTGCCATCACCTTCTCGCTCTGACTAAAGAGAATGAATATTTTCATGCTCAACCAAACTGCAATAGAAACCCTTTGCTTGTAATTTTTGAGGACATTTGTTAGGAAGTCTGAAAGAGTTGATACTATCTCTGCCAACAGTCTAACAACTAATTAGTTTACTATGGGCCACCACGTTAGCTCTGCTAATTTAATTTTGAAAAGTTCACTCTGCATAATAAAAATCTGGTGGCTGGATCTTCTCCTCCAGTTGTAAATAAGAAATAGCTATTACTGTTATGGTCTACTGAAAAAGGGCTTCATACACTGTGAAAAAATGATTACACAGACACAGACCCAACCAATTGAAAAATAATTATGTGAATTTGTCTTTTGTCCTCAGATGCAAGTAATGGCTAATGCAAATAAACTGCCAGAGAAGTATTTTATGTGCCTTTTATAGCATGAATAAGAATACATTTAACCCATTTTTGATGAATAGCTGATTATTTTTTTTTCCACTGGTTTTGTTAGAGAAGACAATTATTATGACCAGATGCAAATACTCATTTCTTGAAGCACTTGCTCCCAGAAACACATCCTTGGCCTCTCCTTTAAAGGGGTCCATCCCAAGAGGTGACCAGATGTAAACAGATGCATTCCTGTGTTTCAGAGGTAGTGCAAAGCTTAGGAAGGGATGGGGAGGTGCTCAGGAGGGAAGAGATGTACAAATGCATTTTTCTATTACACAGCTGACAGCCCCTTGGGAAAACAAGTCTAAGGAATGTGCAACCTTGAAATGTGTGCACGCTGCAAGGGATATCCTCAATGTGAACCCTGTGTTGGGGTTTTCAAAGTCCTTAATCAGCTGGCTCTGCTGGGGAAGAGGGAGACACAAGCCTCTGAACAAACAGGAAGGTTTGGTTTTGATTCCTTGTCCTGCAGAAAGGCAGAGTGGGCTGTCCCTGCTGCACCCCCTGGCAGGGCACTGCAGCCCCCACACTCTGGGCCTGCTGAGCAATATTCTCCTGCTCACAGTGGAGTGTGACACATCCCCTTCCCACCAAAGCAGTTAACAGTTTCCTTTGAAAGGCAACTCATTATACAAAAGCAGAACTAAATAAAAAATACTCCAGAGAGAGAACAGATTGCTAGATATAGATTAGATGTGCAGCCTAATCCTTCACAGGCATTAAATATTTAACATAATCACACCACAGGTGACAGGAAGATGTCTGCATTGTTTAATTAGACTTAATTAAACATAAGGAAAATCTAATACTAATTCAGGTCTAGCTTTTAAATTGATTACAAAACTCTCTTTTTAAAGTACTTTTGTACCCAGAAAAATGTATTCTTTCTTTCATTAGCTGGGGAATCCTCGCCATGCAATGCTCAAAGCCCATGAAGAGACGATCTGTTGTGCTCAAAAGCCCATGGATGAGAGCAACTTTTCTGCACTGGGTTAAGGACAAAGCCAGAGGACTTGGCACTTCCAGCAGGCTCTAATGCTGAGCTCTTCTGGCCATATTTTGTATAAGCCATTACACTCGGGACATCATTTTTTTCTATTACCTCTTTTATGGTCTTATTGTTTACAAGAAAATAGATAGAGCATTTAATTATGAGATGGACTTAATGTTCTATAACAACTCCTGTATGCAATACATTGCCTCTGGAGCTCTGCTCACAACTCACATTAATGCGACAAATGAAAAAACCCAAACTAAACAGTGTAACAGAGAAGATGCTTTGCAAGAGGAGGGTGATATCTAATGCTATGAATCATTCCCTGATAATATTCTCACGTCTCCCAGTTAAAGTTATGGTTCAGAACTGTGTTTAAGCACAGATGAATGCAACATGAGTTGTCAAAGAAGCAGGAAAAAATTTATGCCTTGCTGTTTTGTTTCCCGATCATCTTATTTAGTGACATGAAGTGGAATAGCCTGATAAAGGCCCAGCCTAGAAGGAGTATCCTCATGACTGGATTAAAACTTAAAGTGTGCTTTTCTCTACAAATCAGAAATAAGAAAGGATTAAGGAAGTGAGGCCATAACCATCCTAGAAATGAATTAATCAATCCAGTGAGCCCCAGCTCTGCCAGGCAGCAGTGAGCAAAGTCAGTTCCAGAGATTACCAAACCCTGGGCTGCCTGTTGTTGATGTGATATTCTATATATCATTGTGGTTCCTTAGGTGAAATAATTTATTGATGCAGTACTGAAAGCAGAGTACTGCAGCTCTGTGCTTTTATTGGTAGTTTCTTGGTTTACCTGACACTGTGGCTGCTTTCCTCCTCCTCTGGTTCCTGGGTTACTACAACTGATTTTTGGGGGGAGGATACAGGCTGTGGGAATGGTAAGTGCAGGATTTTGGTTTCCAGATGTGTGTTTTCTGATCATGAGAGCTGGAGCTCCTGTCATCATCCTCACTGTGCATGTGTGTGCTCATCTCACAGACAGAAGGAGGGGTTTGTACCATGAATATGCACAGGCAGGAAGTTCTGGGTCTGGATGTGTGGGATAGAAATTTAGATCTTTCTTTAAAGAAATTAGATCCATATTGAATTGCTGCTAAAAGTTTGGAACAAGAAATAGCAAAAGACCCTTAAGAGAGTTACAGCAATAAATATCCATAATTCAGGCAAGTGACAAAAACTCCTAGTCCCACGCAGCAAAGGAATATTTTTTTTGCTCTTCTCTGGCAGAAAGAGGTTGAGGCTTTTTTGCTTTTTGTTCAGCCAACCTTTGTCATGTGGTGGTGATGAATCACACCCTGCTTCCCTTTCTGAGGCCTCAGTAGCTACACTCTGACATGTTTCTGTTTGCTGTGTTTGAAAACACAGCTGATGAAAGCAATAACCACATTCATGGGGCAGTACCTTAGTCACTGTTGTCCCAGTCAGACTGGGGTTATCTACAGGCAATAACTGGGCATGCTCTGGAAATTGCCACACTTACAAATAGATAATAAGGCCACAGGAAATAAAGTTTAAATTATGGGCAGAAATCAAGGGAAATTTCTGTTTTAGGCAGCTTTTTTCCAGGAACAGGAGAAAAAATAACGGAGCCTAAATTCTACAAACAAAGGTAAAAATGAAGGAATGTCCATCAGAGGGAAAAAATCAGAGGGAATTGGAATTGGAATGGAGGAAATATTGGAAATACTGAAAATGAGTGAGCAGCACAATAATTCCACATATGAAATACATGGTATTTCAATCCTAGACACAGGAAAATAAATGTTGTGTGTTGAAAACGTTTTCCTCACAGGAACTGGGAGGCAATTGGGAGCATTAGCAGCCAGCAGAAAGTGTCCAGCACCTGAGGGGAGGGGATGAGGCCACGGGGGTGATTCATTCCCACTTACACAAACTCAGCTCAAGGTTGATGTAGTGCATATATATATTTTAGGGTTCTCCTCTATAGAAGGTACATTGATAAACTACTGAAGAGAGCAATAAAAATGATGGAGTGGACACAGTGCTTGTCCAAGGTAGTCAGGCTGGGTGAAATGGATCTGTGCTCTATGGAGGAGCAGTGACAAACAGGGGACAGATGGGTTACACGTGTATAAATGACTGAAGGTTACTGCCTGATGCTCCAGCCAGAGATTAGTGCATTTCCAGGAGTTAAACACAAATTCCAGAAGGCTGAATTCAGTCATAGCAGTCTCTAAGGGTGCCAAGACCATCCCAGAAAAATCCCCAGAGTAAAATGATCCATAAATAAATCAGCTTGCCATGTGTCCTGCCCTCTGGAGAGAAAGGAGAGGAGGAATCCCTGGTTGATCCTGTCCTCCCCCAGCCCCAGCACACAGTCACACCTGCAGCAGGGGACACATCCCAGCCCTGGCCCCAACACCACGTGCTGTCCCAGGTGAATGCAGCAGCAGAATTCCCTCCAGGCCAGAGATTCTGGGCACAGCTTGGGCTCAGTTCTAAGCCAGAAAAAGGAAGATGTCAATGCAGGAACAGGAAAACAACTTCATGTGATTTTCTCTGTGATGGGTCCCGTACCAGCAGAGAGCAAGGGGCAGAAAGGACAGAGCAGCAGCACTGAGAGGTGCAGTGCAAACAATTTGGGTGTCTTTCCTCCCTCATGGCTGAAGTCCCAAATATCTCCAACAATGTCCTTCTAGAGAAGCTTGTGTTGAATGTACACAATAAATCAATGCCTTAATACAATGATTCAGCTCTCTGTTTCAGAATATGCCGTGGTGTGGGGGGTTTTTACCTTCTAGAAACTGTTTCAAGCACAAAGAGATCAGTGCAGAGCAAACTACAGATATCAGATCTTACACATCCTTTTGTAGGTTGATTTCCACAGTGTGTAGGTTTCAGCTTTACCACAACCCCTCCCTGGAGGACATCTGGAATCCTCAGCTTTGTACCAGAGTTTCAATAGGGGAATATTAATGTTTAAACTATAATGGGTCTGACTTAATCTGATTTCATTAACATTTTATTAACAGCTGTGTCTAGGCAGTCATTTTAATCATTTAACTGTATTTCGGGAGTGGGGTGGGAGGGTTTGAGCAATTCAGGGGAAATGACAACTCAAAGTCAATTCAGTCCTGCAGTTTTTCTCAAGCACAACTCACACACAGCCCCAGTTCAAGTCAGTTGGCCATTAACAGGCACGTGCTGCATAAATGTCTTCTGACATCCCTGCCCAGTGTAAACCCCAGGAAGAATGACATATGCTGGGGCTGTGCTAAGCCCCACTGGCACCTAGTCAAATTAGTATTTATCATAAAACCCCACAATCTTTCAGACTTTGGAATGAGCTGTCAATAAACCCAAAAAACCTCAGAGCACTAACGTCTATCACAAAACTCTCATCAACAGCAAAAGGTGTTGACGTTGATCCAACAATTCGGCTGCTGATGCACTTTGAGCTGTTGAACCTTGTGCTGCAGGAGAACCAGACAGAGACCCCTGTTTGTCTAATTACTGAATCCCAGACCTGCAGACACTTGGAAAAGGCCCCTCAGCTGCTGGCTGCTCTTTGGGGACAGCTGTGGTGCGCCGGTGCCTCCCGCAGAAGGCGGAGAAGTGCAAACATATCAGCCACTGCCGAGCAAAGGAGCTGCTTCTGCCTGGCATCAGGCACTGCCTTCAGCAGCTGCTTTTGCAGCCACCAAGATGAGAAGCACGGGCCTGAGGAGAGGAGGAGAAGGCAAGCAACATTTCACTTTGGGTGCAATCCAGCTCCTCAGCTCCGTGTGCGGTTTGCGAGAGAATGACAGAATTTCTCCACGCCGTTGTTGCAAATAAAATCCAGTGTAAAATCCTCTAAGACACAACATACTCCAGTGCTTCATGCTTAAACTACCTGCAGTTATTCTGAAGCTCCTAAGCTTTCAGCATTTCACAACACAATCATTTCTGGATCACAGGGAGAAAAAAAATTGTGCATACTATACAGCACTGCATCAAATTTTGATGTTTTTAAAGACTAAAGGACTTGAGAAACAACCTTCTGCTCCCTCCCTCTGAGATAGCAACAAACAGCCAGAACTCAAACATAAAATTAAATACAGTTTATCTCCTCCATGACATCTCTATTATATACACCGAATAGGAAGAAGTTTACAATAATAACTTTCCCTCTCTAATATGATACTTATTTCAAGAACTTGAAAACAGAAAATAGCTCAGAACATTCTCGCTCTAAGCCTGAGACCTCATTTCTCTTTACATTCCAGCCTTAGTCGTAATTCTTATCCTGGTTTATTCAAGAGCAAGCACTCCATCTCCCACATAAATTCTTCTGGATTTCCAAGAATATTGATGCCAGCTGAATGTGACTGAAATAAGTAAACCGTGGGTTCAGTGAGAGGCTTCTGGTACCACAGTGGCTTAGTTTAAGACTGAAATTGAGGAGCAATATGGTAAACTCACAAAATGCAGGCATCTCTGAAGCATTCTATTCAAGGGTTTGTTCAGGTAAACTCAACCAAATTGGTGCTTTGAGTTTTGTGCTTAGGAAAAACAAATTTTTCCAGTTGTCCCATTACTTGTAAGTCAGAACAGAAATCCCAAAGAGCCAAGTGCTCCTTCCAGACACTTCAGTGCTCAGATCTGCTCAGCTCATGCCCTGTTTGTGATGCACTGAGGTTTGCAAACAGCCACAGGACTCTGAGCCAGGCAGTTCTGACCTGCATCCACCCAGAGAGTCAAAGGATATTGTTCCTGCTGCATCATTCTCCTCGAGCTTAATCCAGCTTTTCTGCTCAACACACCTCTTAACAAGCACCACCACACATTAGTGGGATGTTGCCAGCACTGTACACTGTCAAATTAACACTGTTAAACACAAGGCCTTTGTTTACAGTGGGAAAATAAGCGGTTGTTGAACAAACGAGAGGGTAAACATTTACCAAGCTAGAGAAAAGACTGTTCAGCTGATGCTGGGCTGAGGGTGCTGCACTCCTTTCTCCTTTAAGAAAAACTTGGAGGCACAAAATTATTCCAGTGCAGTGACTGGAAGTAGAGTGACTTTTCATGGTTAGTTTTCTTCATGGGACTGAGTGAACTTGAGCAAAGCGCCAGAAGGAGCGCGGCTTTCTGAAAATATTGAACTTGAAAGCAAAGCTGCTCTGTGTAAAGATAATGGGCTCATGGAAGAGACATCCCAATAACACATTTACATGAGGACTGGGCTGGATGTAGCACAGAAAAAAGAAGAGACAGCACATCACCCTTAGAAGGAAGGTTTGGCTCCTTCACATCGTTACAGTCCTTCCCATGAAACCCTCAGCAGTGGTTCTGTGGTGCCTCCAAGGAAGGAAAGCCTCACCTCACATCTCCACAGGTATCAAAATCCTCCAAAAGCAACCCAAGGCAAAGGCTCCAGCATGAGTGTGCTGGCTCAGGGAGAGCTAAAAGTGAGCAGAGTGGTGGGAAGCTTTAAACACTCCCATTTTTCAGCACATCTTTGTGAGCACATTGGGTCTTTCTAAAAGCAGAGGTTTTGTGTGGGTCTTATTCAAAGCAATTTTCTGTTGTGACCTCATTTAAGTCAATTGGACATAAAGGAACAAAGCAAACCAGAAACTTAGGAGCTGTATTTCTAGCAGTCTGGATTTGGACCTCCTTTAGTCATCACAATTTTGGAATTCAAGTTCATCACCACAGAGACTGTCCATGGAGCATGGTATTACAAGGAATGAAAAGAGTCCTGGACTGCTTGTCATGGCCTGAGCTCACTGTGCTGATGAAATTTATCCTGCCCCACACTGCATCTGGAATGGGAATAAATTATAAAACAGGTCAAACCCCCAAAATATACATACTTAATACTTCTTTAAGGCAATGACTTCCTATACACAAGTGAACTTTCGGAATCCAAAGGTTTGGACTACTACATCCAATTTATTTATAGACAATAACTTACTGATATTTATGTGTACGGAATACCATTAATATAAATCAGCTCATAATATTTTGGTAGTGATATCAGTCTAATTTGAATTTTATATTGCACGGTAGAATTGAATGCTAGACTTGATTTTTTAAAAAGTAATTAATGAGCTAAGCTACCTGAGAGAAAAACAAAATGATGATTATAATTAGAAGTGTTCCATGGCTGCTACCAACTGTTTAGATGTACTTACAGGTAACATTTCTAATTAAAACCCTCTCAATGCTGAGACATCTCTCTGTTCATTCGTTATTAAAAAAGTGGGATTTTTTTTTTGCATTAAGAAATCCCTTAATAGAAAAATAATAGAAAAAGTTACATGTAATTACATTGTCTGTGCTATTTGTGGTGAGCAGTTCCTGTGAGAAAATGAGCTGCAGGTGTGTAAGAGTAAGAAATGCTGGCTCTGACTTCACTTGTCTGGAGAATTCCCCCTGGTAAGGACTTGGCATTTAGGTTGGCATTTTTGGCCTGAAGGGGTTATTGGGGTTTTGGGGTGTTTAAGTCCCTGGGGGCTCTGTGAAAATGGTATAACTTGGAGGAGAGAGGAGGAAAAATACATCACCCCGAGTTACTCTATTGAGAACTGTAAAATCACAGGGAGTTGTAAGCACAGTCCAGGGTTTGTGACAGTGAGCCTGGGGTGTGTGAAAGTCTGACACAGACAGACTTGCAGTGAGTGAGGTTGAGCAACGTTTTCCCAGTCAAAATAGATTTCAAGCCACTGTTTGCAAACAAAAATTTCAGTCATTCATGAAAATCAAACCTGTAATGCTGCAGCAGTGTTCAGTTAGATTAGTTACCAGCCAAGACTCTGTTTCTCCTACTTCCAGTATCAGCTTAAATGTTCCACTTACAGAGGGGAAAAAGCAACCCTCAAGCCAAATTTCAGGGCCAGCAGTGAAAGTTTTGGTTGTACAAAGGGGATTTCTTTCTGCTACTACCCTAAATCAAGGCAGTGTCTTTTCTTCTCCCACACTGAGCTGTGCCTCTCTCAGATGGGGATAGCTGTCCCTGATGATCACAGTGTTGTTGGTGCAGTTATGTTTAGGGTTCTGAAGCTCACTAACTTGCAATCGTGACATGGCCTGATGGAGAAGCCCGGGTGCAGATGTAAAACTGTCCCACCTTCACTAAACTGCTGCTGGTTTACACCCCAGGGGAGTCCCAGCTCATAATTTGCATTGTTGTCCTTTGTAAGCAATAGCAGTCATGTTAATAAGCTCCAGCAGTAGTAAATTCTGCCTCCTGCTTTACATCAGTGCCAAAAGGTGAAGGGGACACTGAAATAAAGCATAATTAAGTCCAGAAGCTCATGTTTGAAAGGTGAATAGCTGCTTCAGATGATCTGAGGAGGTGGGAGATAATCCATTTTCCCACCAAATTCCCTCTCCTGGCCCAGAATTTGGCTGTAAGTACAAAGGACACAAATCAGCCTTCTCTCCTTCTTCAGACTGTACTTTTATAAAGCAGGGGATTTGTACACATTTGCTGTGTTCAATCAGTGCATGATCATTAGATATGAATTTCCTTTTTTTAAAAAAAAGTATTTTGAGGAAGCATCTTAAAAGGCTTTTGGAACAACAGACATGACTTTGAAGATGAGTCACGGAGTGCAGGATGTGTGTTCCTGTCTCCAAAACCACTGGGAACTTTGGAGCCAGAAAAAAACAATATCACAGTGGGAAAGTGAGGGAACCTGTTTGCTTTGATAGCAGGTGCCTTGCTGTCCACAGTTTGCACGTTGGAAAGTGTGGGGACAGGCTGAAAAACCAGAAAGTTGGAGAGAAGGATAGGAAAAAAGGAAAATAAATGGATTTAAACGCCAATATTGCTTTCTTCAGAGAGATAGGCTTGTGGAAAAGAACAATGAGTGAATAAAGCCACCCTGCTAAGTTTAAAGTGCTCTTTTGATATCAAGTGTGCCACTTTCTCCTGTGGGAAGAATAAAGAAAGACACATCTCTGAGGATTTCTTACTGATTTAGAGGGGTGAGGTTTGCAGCTTAATTATGTTGAGTTTTGGGTTTGTTCATAAATTACAGCAAGTCCAAACTGTCCTCAGCCATGACCAGGAATTTGGGAGTTTGGCTGCTTTGATCCAGGCCAGCATAACCCAGAAGAAATACCTAGACTGGAATTCTTATTGCTCCATCTAAAATGCTGTGCTTGCTGCTAGAATTGAAGCAGAATGCTGTGGACAAGTGCATAGATTTATGTTTGTATTGACCACTTTTGACCTGGATTTGACTAGTGAAATTGCAATATTCATAATGTGGAGGCCTTGGCCTGATTTCTGAGATTCTCTCTCTTTTCCAGTCACATGCAATATGCTTCCTTATTAATCTGGGTCCCAGTGACACTCAGTTTGCACACAGAGCTGTGAGTTTCTGGCCACATTTCTCAGCGATGTTGTGCTCAGGAACATGACATGATATTCTCCTTTTTCTCAGCACATCCACCCACTGATGTGTGGCTCTTCTGTGACAAGGAAACGGCTGGAGTTAAATACTGAGGCTAATAAAGAAACACATTTATTGTGCATATCTGAAAGTTAAGCAAATCTGATGTGAAAAGAACTTCAAGCTGTTTCATCTGAAGTAAACTTTGTGCCAAATGCAGTGTGGTCTCCCTGTCATTTACACCCTGGGCAATAGAAACCCTTCAGAGACATGAATTAGCCAAGCCTGACATTTATCTGCTGATGTGTGTATTGTAACGTGGTGATGCAGGTGAGATAAATTAAACAGAACAAAAATCCCCTGCCCAGCTGGTGACTGCAGCTGTTTAACCCCCTGCTATGAATTATCTCTTATTAAAGGGGTGCACTGTGTGACAACAGAGCTGATCTCTAACCTACACATCCCTTAACCAGTTCTCTGTCTCAGGGAGATGGCTTAAAACCCAGGAGTGATGCAGATAATTAATTACACGTGTTGGAAAAAGGGAGAAACAACTTTAGGCTGTAATTGGTTAATTTAATGTTTTGCACACCCCAGGATCATGCTATGCACCCACCATGAATGAATTGCAGGTTCAGTATTAGAAGGGAGACTTAATAAAAGGGAATGCTTCTTTCTGGGTGGGATTAGGACAGAAACTTCCCTGTTTTGGTCATGCCAATGAAAACTTGACAAACACCTCCCTGTACCACAGATAAATGTGGGGTGATTGTCTTCTACAGGTTTTTATACTCCATTCCTTCCCTGCTGACTGATGAAATAAAAAAAAAAAAAACAGAGGGGAAGATATCTGAGCTGCAAGGTGAGAGTTCAGCTCCAAAGCTTCCTCCAGCAGAAGGATTCGGCCTGGCTTATTATTCAGGCTAAAAGTCATAAAATTTGAATGGGCTTTCCAAGGTTAAAAGATGTGAAGTTTGGGGCCGATCTTTAGTAAAAAGTTTTCAAAGGCATTGAGGGAGGTTATGGAACAAGGGCAGTGGGTGAAGGAAAGCCATTGTATTATGCACTGCTCTGTAGCCAGCCTCTCTCCATCTCACTTCTCTGGAAGCAGCTCCGTGCCCAGGGCTGTGTGGGGGCAGTGGCAAAGGGCACAGTGGCAGCTGGAGCTGCGAGTGCCACTGAGCCTCCAGAATGTCACTGCCCTCTTCAGAGTGCACTGCACTCCTCATGCACAGGAGCCTCTGTGAAACTCAATTCTGCTCTGAACTCCACTACATAAAAGGAGGTTTATTCCTCAGTCCTCTACATCTTGTCTCCATTGTCTGTGAGATCCAGGGAAGCTCACTGCCCTATTCAGGCCAAAATGACAGCAAATTGTGCTTATTTTATTATTGGGATATTTGTACTGGTTCCAGCATAAAATAGTTCTAGGACTAGGGATAGGAAAAAATGTTCGGTTTTTTGTTGGGTTTTTTTCTAGAAGTCAGGTTTAAATGCAGGTTTGTAACACAAAAGCAACAACAAACATAAAGTACCTTCTGCCTCCCATGGATGCTTCAACACAAAGGTAACACCTGGCTGAATTTCAGAACTTCCTCTGTGAACACCTTTGAGTTTTGACAACCAGACCACAAAAGAAGACCTAAATCTAGAGTTATTTTAAAAATATGCCACAGAAATTTTCTAGACTATGTCGCTCAACAATGAAAAAATTACATTCTGGAGAAAAGATACCATCAAAAGTAGCAAAGCAAGCTTAGCATTCTGGTAACGTGGGCACAAGGCAAAGGGAAAAACCAGTTCATTTGTTTTGTGCTCTTCTGAGCCAGCTGAAATTCAGAGCCCTGGTTTTCACAAGCCATCCTGAGGAAGCGAGCAAGAGGAACTGCCCTTTGAAATGATTTTTTCCACCTGGGGCAGAACTAAATTACCTGTCCTGTGCCACCACACAGCCAGGCAGTACCAGGACTCAGAGTGAGCTCCCCCTCATTCCCTGGAGAGCTGCCTTTAGTGGGAACCAAGGTCCAAGCTGCAACAAAGGAGGAACATAAACTGCTTCTATATTGAAGCTAATGAAACCTAGAAACGATGCACCGTGATCTTAAGTGGATTTCTAAGACATATTGAAAAGAGGAAAAGATATATTGTGGAGGAAATGAGGCATTCAGGAGTCAGCAGTGGGGACAATGGCCACCAGGAAAGACAGCACAGCCAGCCACTGAGCAATTGCACAGACAAAAGTAGAAAGACAAAGCATTCACACGACAGTTTGTAAGGAAGGTGGAGTGGGATTCAAAATGTTAAATATTCAGTAATGAAGGAAAGCATTTGCTTGTCATCCACTGCATGACAGCTGCTGTCATGGGCACTAGTGAGCTGTGCCAGGAATTTCCACAGTAAGGCTCTGCTCCTACAGGGGGGATGGTGTTTTTTTTTTTGGTTTGTTAATGTTTGCCTGATGTTGTTCACAAAATTAACTCCAGGCAAAAAAACACCATTCACAGTGTGTGGACATGTAAGGATGAGATTTGCACACTAAATCAAGCAGTTCCAAGTCCCAGGGTTCTTCCCATGCAGCACTGGAAGTGTGAATAACTTCCCAGGAGAAGAACATCACAACTACACTGTGGCCAGACAAGTCTTATTGCCACAAGTAATGCTCCAATATTAGAGGAAACGTGAGAAATAGGGAGGGAGAGGGAAGATGTTTCTGGGGTTTTCCTTCTTCAGGTTAGATTAACGGGCCTTAATATCTGGTTGGTTGTTTTTGTTTTGTTTGGTTCCTTTTTTCTGAGGACTGGTTGAACTAATATACAACATTAACACTCCCTGCATCATTTTTTTACATCTTCTCCTATTCTTCTCCTATTCTATCCTAAGTGTCATCCCCTAAAATCTCAGTTTATATATGACCGATAAAAACTCTAATTAATTTGGCACCTAAAAATCTCTGATAATCCAACCTGTGCTGGCTTTGCTTAATGCAACAAGAAGCTAAGGACTTCCCTCTTTCCTTGTCCTGGCTGCCAGGGAGTGCAGCAGTACAGAACACAAGATCTGAGAGAACAAGTCCCTCTGGCAGAGTCCAAGTGGCACAGAGAGAACAAGGGAAGAGACGCAGTGGGATTCTCAGGGACAGGGAGCTGAGAGAGATGAGGACCTCGGGGGAAAAGGATGAGTTCTGATGTTGATTCCACTGAATAATCATTCAGTAGACCTCTGTGAGCCATCTGGAAACAGCACCTAAATGTGAAATAATACACAGTCTGGGAGGGAAGGATATGGTTTCAAATAGCCTTTGTGAGCACACTGGAGCAGTTATTTTTCATAACACAGTGCAGCATGGATCCTTTCTCTATGGGTGAAATCTCCAGAGGATCCAGGATGACCTTCCTGAATGCCATTTTATCTCCATCATCACCAGTGTAAGTTCCCCTAAGCCACGGCCACAGGTGACAATCCCGAAGTGCAAAGCCTTGCATGAATGGCCCTGTGCCTCACACAGCTACAACCTCAGCTGCAGATAAACACCTTTCCTCAGCTCTAATCTCTTGTGCAGACACTTTTACAGTGCTGTGACAAAGAACTACAAGGAATTTCATGCCACAATGCCGGGACTGGCACTAGCAGGGCCCAGAGCCACTGGAAAAGGTGCAGATGGTGCCCTGATTTGCACAATACAGTGAACACCAAAATCACAGGGGCTACAGAGGGGCAGGTTACACCCAGCAGAACAAGCAGATTACCAGCAGCAGCAGCATATAGTGTAACATATCTCTGCTTTTTCTCTCACTAAGCCATATGAAGCAGTTGCTGTAGAATTATGCTTACATCTCTTCTGTTGATAAGCTACTTAGCAAGGTAGGAGTTGAAGCTAATCTGAGTGCTGTATGAAAAATGCACTGTGCTGCTGTTTGATATTTGGTCACCTCTTCCCAGGTACCTTTTGTGAATTGCAGCTGCTATCTCAAAGGTAAATCCTTGGGCCCATGCACAGGCAGTAAAAAGACCCTGAAAGCAGCAGCATCTCCTGAGCAGAAGGAGGGTAAGACATTTTCTCTTAGTTTGCATCTGAGAGCAAGGGAAGGAGTTTGGTATCTTTAAACAAATTCCTTCTGAACTGCACAAGGAAGCAATAAGATTCTGCTTTGCTCAAGTTTGATAAATGACTTATTAATGCATAAAATCTATTTCTGAAGAAGAAAGTTTATGAAAATATATCAGGCACCATTCCTGCGGTCATATGACTGATACTGCACAGAGCAGCCATTATCTTGCAATTATTTTCTTCTGTAAATCTTTTGACAGTCTAAAATAACTCAATCAGGGGTTTTCAACCACTAAAGTTTATAATTTCAAGGTTTTCCCCTCCTCTAATCAGCAGTTTTATAACCTACTGCTCTTCCTTCAAAAAGAGCTGGTGATGATCAGTGTTTATTCCAAACCATTTAAGAAGGCAGCTGTTTATTAAAGTGCCAACAGCTATGATTGATTTCTGATGCTCATGAGTGCATCTGTTTTCTAGTTAATGACATCATTGCAAGCAAACAGATACAGCAAGCTGGGGCTCTAATGGAGAACTAAAGCAGCCATGCCTTCTCTATAAAAAATAAATTGATTTCACTTGGAAAAAAAAAATCTATTAATATGTCAAATTTCAACTTACATTCCTGCCAATTGGCGTTCTTATATGCAACTGGCATTTCCTCAAAAAGAATCTGTGGGTTAACAGTGCCTTTATTAAAATCTTTAAAGGGGACATCTGTTAGCTGAAATTCCAAATGTAGTGACTGATTTATGATCTAGTAAATCACATCTGTAAAGGGTAAAAAAAAAAAGACAGAACTGCAGCGAAACCAACATCTGTCATCAGGAAACTACGGGCCTCGAAAGTGAACGGAAAATGGAAGTTTTGCAGGTTAGGAGGGTTCCCCTTAATTCTCCTCTTTTTGTGGTGTTTGAGATAAGGAATTAAAATGAATATACTCCAAGCTCCACTGAAACTTGGAAAAGTAATAGCTTTTTAAACCTCATTTCTTAGGGCCGGATTCTATCTCCTATAAACCAGCTCACTTTTTATTGGCTTTACCTTTTCCTGCCTCCTCAAGAATGCACTGCAGGCCACAGTGTTGTCAAAAAAAGCATTGATGGTATCTCCTTTTAAGAGTCTCTTTTTAACATAACTTTATTTTTCTTAAGGAAAATATAAAGAGCATATACAACCATTTCCTTTGCAGTTCCTTGTGTGCATCAAGCAGGGATGTGGAGCAAAGAGCGCTGCTGCCTCCCCGCCTCCTCCTGGAAATCTCTGGGAAATTGTTCATATTTTATGGCAAACAGGGTTTGATGTGCTCAGACAACAAGGCCACGACTCAGAAATCCTGAATTTGAAGGGCCTGTCCTGAGCAGAGCTTTAGCTGGGTGTCTGTGATGCACTGGGAGCTGGAGAATGGGCTCGTCCTCACCAAGGGCTCTGCCTTGCTGCTGTCTCAGTTCTGTCTCCGGCCACTTCCTTCAGGAGTCCCTTCCCTGTCTCTCTCCTCACTAAATGCCTCTTTTGGTGTGTGCACATTTTGCCTGACTCTGCAGTTTCAATTGAATGAGAGGCACTAGACCTTTAAAAGCAGCCATTTGAAATTCTGCACACTGGGGAAAAAAATAAAAAAGGTTTTTTTAAAATATCAGAAATAGTGAAATCAAACTTTGAGGCCTGAAATAAAGCCTTCACTTTTCTTGGCTTTTGAGTCTTTTTTTCTTCTTACTTGGCTCTTGACCTGAGTATCAGCAGCTTCTGAAATTTGGAAATATTATTCTGCAGCAATGCCTGCTTTCTCCCTGTTATTTCATTGTCTCTGCATTTCTTTCTGTCTGCATTCTTCCACTGTAGCACCAGGGAACATCACTGCTCTCCTCACAGAAAGCAGGAGATGACCTGTTCAAAGCCTAATGAGCCTGACCTCATTCAGGTTTAGATATTTAACTTTGAGACTAAATTTAACCCTACTCAGCCAGTTTTCATTCTTCATTATTTTCCAACTTTTCTCTTCAAATAATAACTCTGGACCTCATATCCTTTCCTAACTTTGCTCATAAATTCAATCCTCCTACAAATAAAAAGTGTCATTCCCAATTTCTTCTTCTTATGTCTTGAAATAATCAGAGATGGATATAAAAGCCAGCAGAAGGCACCGGTGAATCACTTGACCTGCAATCCATGGCAAAGCTGTCAGTGATTGCTTTTTTGGTTGAGATTGTAAATCCCTTCATTTCAGCCCAAAGAGGCTTCTTATAGCACAGTTTGATCCAGAAGTGGCAGCAGCACCAGATTCTTATGGGCACCATAACAAACACCACGGTGTTGGACATCACTATTGCTTTATGCAACAGTCTGAAAGCTGCAGACCCTTAACTTGTCTCATCAATGGCTCCATGTGATCATTCCCCATCAACAGTGGGATAATAAAACCCCATTTGCTCCAGAGAGAGGTTTTGTGTAGGATTATTAACATTAAATGTAATCATGGACCTTACAATGAAATGCTTCCTTGTGATCTCAGGTCTGACGTCTGGAAGCCTGACTACTTATTTTTATTTCCAATAAGGAGATAAGCCCAGGGAATTGCCTGGGAAAGCTCACCCTGTGCCTTCAGGGAGTTTTGAGACATGAATAACCTTTCCTGTGATTACGGTGGAAATATTTAACATGGAGGGTAAATAAATATTTTGCAGGAGGTTTAGATAATTCATAACTATCAAATCAGTGGACTCATTTTGCAATGTTTGATACCATTTCATTATATTAATTAGACAACATATTCAATAATGAAAACAAGCTTCTTACAGCTTTGGAACAAGCAAGAAAAAAAAGTGGAGTTGTTTGCTCACGAGTTTTTTTTTTTTTTTAATGGTTATTTTGAATTTGCTCTTCATGAAACTTAGGGGAGGAATTCCAAACCTTGACCTTTCCTACAACAGCTTAGCGCATTACGCTGCCCTTACTCCACGGATAAGTGCTTTTCTAAGCATCCCTGATGCTGAATTTGATATCCTAAACATTTTCATTAGGCTCATTTCTCGGGGCATGCATTATCACCTCAGGCAGCCGAGCGGCGAGCGCGGGCCCCGCTGTGATTGCGCGCAGCGAGCGTCCGCGCGCTCGGGACACGGCTGCAATTATCCAGCAGAGCCCTGGGAAAGGGGCAGAGCAGGAGCAGATTGGATGAGTTATGGCTGGGGAATTTACCTTGCAGCAGACACAGCGATAGCACTCGAGCTGATTAGATCGTCTGAGCAATTACACTGACGTGTTTTTAAAAGGAATTTCACTGCCGCCATTTCCCAACAGTGCGGAGGTTTGGGGTGTGGGTGATGGACACACAAACAGGGTAAGATCACAGGATCAGAGTCAGTTAGGTTGGAAAATACGTCTGGGACCTTTGAGTCCAACCTGTGTCCCAACATCCCTGTGTCAACCAGACCTTGGCACTCAGTGCCACGTCCACTCCTTCTTTAAACACCTCCAGGGTGTTTGGGTTGTGGGTGATGGACACACAAACAGAGTAAGATCACAGGATCAGAGTCAATTAGGTTGGAAAACACCTCTGGGATCTTTAGCTCCAACCTGTGACCCAACATGACCTTGTCAAGTAGACCATGGCACTCAGTGCCACATCCAGCTCTTCTTTAAGCACCTTCATGGACAGTGACTACACCGTGTCCCTGGGCAGCCCATTCCAATGTCTAATCACCAGTTCTGTGAGGAAATTCATCCTGATGTCCAACCTAAACCTCTTGTGGTGCAGATTCACACCATGTCCTCTTTTCTTGGGAGAAGAGGCCGACCCCTAGCTCCATTTGTAGGAAGATGGTCCTGTACAGGAAGGCTCTGCAGGGCAGAGACAGGCCTTCCATTTCCACAGGAGGTTCATGGCAATCAACAGATAAAAACACCAGAGGGACCGAAATGTCTTAAGGAGACTGAACTTTAGGAAATCACAACCCATTAATTCTGCTGCTCAGAGAACAATTTAGAGAACAATTCACTTATTTTCTGTCTCACTCTCAGATGACATATGGCCGTGGTTTCTGAATACAGCCAGCATTTAAACATTGACTGGATAAAGAGAAAACACTCTCATTATTTCAAAGCTTTAGGGAGGATAATTTAAATGCCCATTTTCCTCTGATTTTGAGGTGGGGAATTGCCAACTCTCCTTAAGCAGCTGACCAGGGCACCCGACAGATGCACTCAGCATTGGCACATTTTACACTTTCAATGCTGAGACTTGAATGAGAAGGAATATTATTTCTGCAGCCATCAAATTAGCAATATCTTGTTGGTTTTGTTTGTTTTATTTTTTAATTCCTTGCAAGGAGAACACACAAGTTCAAGATGAGAAGAAAAATGTACAACAAGGTAAATATATTAGTGTGATCCCTAAAGCACCCAGCACCATATGCACATGTTTGTGAGGGATTCTGCTCCAGTGAACAACTCAAACAACACATTATTTCTCTGATCCTGGCTGATCCCTGGAGAAACACTTGCAGGTCGCTGTTTAAATGAGGAGAAAATTGGTTATAAATCAACTTAATTTTCAAATATATTAATCCAAAGAGAACCCAATTTTGTGTGAAATGGAAGAATTTAGAGAGGAGTATAAGTAAATCTCAGTAAGAAACCCCCTTGGGTTTAATCTTAGCTATCATCCAAATTGATATTGTCTTTCTCATTTTTCAGGTCCCCAAGTTTCAGCAGTGATACAGAACACAAAGGTATGATTAATTGTAAACAAAATATTTACATTTTGTACATGTAAGTATGATGGAGTTTGATCGTCCCTTTCTTGCCTGACTTTGGGTATTTCTAGGCTATGAAGAACAGCTGTTACATGCAATTTCTGAGGCCTTGCATTTCAACTGAAAGGAAATGGTTTTAAATCAGAGTAAGGTGACATGGTTGCTTTAATGTCACAACTTTTAACTAGCAAGAATAAAGGTTTGAATTACATAACAAATCTCTCTCTGTTCTGTTATGTACCCGCTGAATGAAAAACAAACTTGCAACTGTGTCCTGCACTGGAACACAGGAACACTCATCCCCACTCCTCTCCTCAGGGAGCTTGGTAACAATTGTACCTCTAAAAGGTTTTTCCTTGCCTGACAAAACTACCACACAACTCATCCCAATCAAGCTGTGTTCAAAAGAAATTGAGCTGCTTTGAAAAGGTGACAGAGCTGCTCCTTTCCATGGCTTGGGTGGAGAGGCAGAGAAATTTTCCTGACCAAGCTCCCACCCCTGTGCACGCAGCTATTGATGGAGTTTTTCAGGAGAAGGATTCAGTGAGGGGGCCAATCCTGCAAGGCACTGGCTCTGCTCAAGTGGAGAGAGCTTGCCAGGGATGCTCAGCATCTCACAGGGCAGACTCCAAGTGACAGCAGGAGAACAAAACGACTCCAAGGTCAGAGAGAGGCAGAGAACGTAAATCTCTGCGCGCTCCAGACATCGGCTCCGTGCGCTGCCTATATCTCACATTAGGGATTGCCACATCATTTTTGTAACAATTTTTGGGAAAGAGAAGGTGGGGGGGAAGGCATCAGCAGAAATACAAAGCAAATAAGCTTCAAAGACAAGAAAGTCGAGGTTTCAGAAAATGTATGTACTGAATCAGAGTCAATTTGGACTCCACGGCTTTCTCATTAGCTGGAGGACAAATTCTCCTCTCTTTTCCTGTTACAGAGTTAATGAGTAAGGTCAGATCCAACTGCCTGACTGAAGCCAGCACTTTTTTTATATCAATATGTTGCACGTTGGTACTGAGGGATGTGTTTTTATCTCTAAATGCAACCGAGTCTTAAAAAACATTCATAAAGCAACAAACAAACCAACCCCTATGGAAAATCCAGACCAGCACTGGAGTGATACATGGCTGATCCCAGTGGTGATCATCTCTTCCCAGAGGCAGCAGATCCAGTGATTAAAGCACACAGATAAGGCTGAACATCTCATCTCACACTGATTTACTGCGTGACCCTCCCCACCTCCTTTCAAGCAAATTATGCAGTCCCTGTCACTGTTTTTTACCACATGGCCAGGAAAATACTATTCCCATGTTTCTCTAACCCACACAAATGGTGAGAACCAATTACAGTTTGTGAAATGCTTTGAATACACATTGTCTGAGCACAAGCAAGGGAGAGAATGGTAATTACTCGTAGTTTTCATTTTCCAGCACATTTAAAACAATTTTCTGTGCCTCAGCTGAAGTGATCACACCCAAACCTGGCCTCTCTCAAACCCTTGCTTTCAACAGGGAAACATTCCAGTGAAAATGTGTAAAACAGACCAGAGAAATCTGAGAGTCTTCAGTAAATATGCTGCCTGTTAGATAAGATGAATTACAAAGTTATTCTCTTGAGCATTTAAATTTACAACACTTTCATCTAATTGAAGCCATTCACATACAGCTTGTGTAGTGTCCTTTGGATAATGATGAACTGAAGTGTGCTAAATACTTGAAAAGCAAAGATTTTCCTCCCTGAATGAGCGGGAAATGTATCTACAAATACATTTATGTATAAAACACAGATATATGTGAGTTTATGAAAACACCAGTGTTACAGAGACATCAGGTATCTATAGTAACAAGATGCTGGTATTCTAATGTCACTGTGCTTCCTCATAATAGGACCATTAATGAAATAGTTGTTTGATGCTCCATCACATGTAATGATAGCTTTTTGTGCCCTAAGCAGACAGCAATACAGATGTGTGCAGATACATTGTTATTGCCTGAAAAACTCCTCAGCAGGGCCATTAGAAAAACCTATCATTGAAGCCTTGCTTTCTTTGATTTATAGTTGAAATATTCCCAATCTACACTCAACAGTAGAAATACCTGCACTTCTGAGAATGCAATGGTTTTCCATATGCTGCAATGTAAACAAACAAACACATTTAAAAAAAAAAGATAAAAATCATTAACCTGATGTCAGGAGTTCATTTGCAGTATGAAACTGTTGAGTGACATCCTAGCACACTTGAGGACCCATCATGTAAACTTGCTGACCCTGGAGTTCTCTCTCATTCCCTGGAAAATCTGTACTTCACTGACATAAAATTATTTACCCAATTTTTTAATCAAATAAAGAGATAAAGTCCAATTTTGGGTAAGGATTATTCACTAAAATATTCTTTAGGTTTTTTTAATCACTATTACTACTGCATACTAATCACAACCACTGCATTTTTTTTCGTCAGCAGGTAAAGCAAAATCCACTCACATTTGGACAAATACCCTTGCTAGATCAGACTGTCTCACCCTTGCCTGGCAGGAATTTATATGTTGCAACACAAATAACTTCCTTTCTTTCTCTTGATTGTAAAGTAGGAAAAAAAATCAGTTTTAAAGTCTCAGATGTGAAGGCAAAATAAGGTTCTCTGTGGTTCATTTGTACCAACACACATTAAGAGTATATAAAGCTGGGGTCATTTTCACTTTTCTCCACTCCAAGGCCCAGTGATGTAATTTTTGGAAGAGAAGGAGCTTCCTGCTGTTCCCAAGCCCTAAACTGAGGAACAGATCAGCTCTTGGTGTATTTACTACTGTTTATTCTGACATGTAAGGCCTGGCAGCATCATGTCCTCCTCTTCAGCTGGACGTGGAACTTGTGTGACAGGCTGTAACTTGTTCAAAAATATTGCTACACTTATTTTAGGTCTGTTTTAAAGAAATGAGAAGTTTGGAAAGGATGTTTACTGCAGATGGTGGATTACAAGGGGTCACACACATGATATAACAAACTGCTTTTAACAAACAAGTAGTTTGCCTCCTATTTTCCAAACAGGTTTATAAGGAAGGCTTCAATCTGGCTCTTACATTTCACTTTGTTTTTAAAGTACTACTTCTCAGCTTCAAAAAATGATAACAGCACCTTGAAAACAAAAGCCAACATATTCAGGCATCCGTGCAAAGATAAAAACAAAGACCTCAGAGACAGAACAAAATCAGCATGTGCAATCCACACAAGTGTGTTCCAAGGAGAATTGCATTACACAGAAGAGCCTTTCAGTCTCCAGGACATTGTCACAAGTGTCACACTTCTGCCTGTCATCCCTGGGTGGTGATGGCTCCTCCTCACCCACACCACAGCTGCAAACCCACTTTGCAGTGATGTGCTCTGAAATTCAGCTCTCTGAGCAGCTCTTGGAGCAGGGAAAGGCACTGAACCTGCTCCAGATTCCCCGTGATGCTCTAAAAGGAGCCAGGCAGAGGCAGGAACCTGATCCTTCCCCATGGACCAGGAGCATGGCAGAGGCTCATTTCCCAACCTGAGAGCTGGAAAACTCATTTTCCAACCTCAGAGACCTGGGGCACTCAGTGTCTGCAGCTCCTCATGGTAGATTTGACACAAGAGTTATTCTGTTGGGGTTTTATCTGTTAGAAAATTGATTTTGGAAGAGTGTTACAATACTGAAATTAACACTTATTAAGGAGGACACACTTTTTGTTCACTGTTCTACTGCACATATGTGCATGTATTTCTGCAGGAAAAGGTGGTGACCGTGTTGCCAAAGCAGAAACGTGTGCAGAGCTTTTAGAACAAAACAAAAGATGGATGTCTTGCTATGTAAAACACATCCTTACAAAGGACATTTTCACCTTGAATCCCATCAGCCCTCACTTTCAGATGAATTCTGTTATTGTTTGTGTGCACTCCAACAGCAAAGGATGCTTTACACAGCTACAGCTTTAGAACTGTTTGCCCTTGGCCCAGGCCCACTGGAATAAGTAGAACTGGTAAACATCCTGCTCAAACACCGCATTTCTTTTGTTATCTAAGATGTAATGAGTCAATTTTTTTTTCTGAGTAATTACAAAGCATTCTCAGTTTTCAAATCTTTATGACATACAGCAAAATGTGACTTACAGCATAGAAATAATAATAAAAGCTCTCTTAAAATTTATAGCCTCCTGCACGTCATAAAAATGCCTCACACATTCATTATATCTCCCACTAGAAAATTATTTCCATGGTATGCTTTAATGAAGCTGGAGATGGTTTCAACACCTAGGCTGTTGAGAAGGAAAACTATTATTTTCCTGTTGATAGACTGAGGCAAGCTTTCAGCCATTTAGCAGCTGCAACATTTCCAGACACACAGATACACTTTCATTATAAAAAGGGAAAATTAAAGACATTGTGATGATTTGACTTCTCAAATATGGGTAACTGAAAAAAAAGGGGGGGTGGTGGTAGTGGTGTGAAAAAAAGCCATAACCTGTCCAAAACACTGAATTACTGAATTTGGAACACACAATTAATTTTAAATATCAAACCGTCTTTATAATAACTGCATAACAACACTGTAATAGCATTAAATAATATTTTGTCCAAAAGCTTGGAAACCCTAATATAGAGTCTAATTGATTAGAACTCAAATTCACTTATCTAGAAGTTTATTTAACCCAGGCACAGCTATTTTCCCCTTCTGTAGGTACAAGGAGAGTGTGCAGAGCAGGACCTGTGGGTGCTCTTGCAGAGGGAAGAGCACTGGCAGGGGTTGGACACAGGAAATTCTAATGCCCAGGACAGCATTAAAGGTTGATAAAACGTGTCAAAACCATACTGAAATATTTTGTTGCTTTCAGTTCCATTTGGAAAAGTTTTCAATGATTCTTGCACGGGACCAAATAAAATTCCCAAAGGGAATGTACTCCTATAGTACGTTAGTCCTTTAGTATTCCATTTTTACTGCACAATGCACAAGTCAAGATTAATAACTTTGCACCAGCACTAAGTTCAGCTTATTTCCTTACACGCTTTCCTAAAAGTCTAAACACAGCAAGTAGGTATTATAATTATCTCTGTAGAGATTAATTGTTATTAAGACTTTACTCAGCTCTGTCATGAAATGTAAATATTTTCCTTGAGTTAAGCCAGAAGTAAATCACAGCATTACATTTGATGTAATTTCAGTGAGGTGTTTGTGACATCTCTGAATTGCAGGGGGAATATAAAAGTGAAATGTTGTCTGAGAGTGGTTTATTGCTGCGAAGCTCCTCTTTGCATCTTTGTTTTCTGATTTCACACCTTTTTTTTTCCCCTCTCAGAGAGCTAAATAACGTGAGATCAGGAATTCTGCAGGCTGTTTCCAAACAAGGCTGCCTGTGGGCCCATGCACATTCCTTTGGATGTCTGTTCTAGCCTGGATGTCACCCTGATCTTTTTCAGCCTTCTGATGTTTGCGTTTTTGTAGCGGAGTTTCTCACAGATTTTCATGTAAACAAAAGTAATGTTATTGTAAACATTGTTTATCATTCCTCTCTTCAGGAGGGACAATTGATGGACTTCTACTTTGACCAGTGTGGGGGGAGAGGTGTCAACCTCGTTTGTCCCATCCGTGGTCATTGTCCAACATCTATATAACCCGAAGTAAGGAAGTAAACTTCTCTCTTTTTGCCCTGATGACCTGACGGTGTGCGTGTCATTCATTTTGTGTCCTATAGTGACACCTGGACAGCACTTCTTGCCTTTTTCCTGACATTCCTGCCCAAGCCAGCTGCCATGGGCACATGGAGACTGCAGGGCCAAGCCAGATGTGCTCTGAGACTTGGTGCTCTGAACATCCAGATGTGCTCTAATGGAAGCTGCTGCTCTGAGTAGCCACAGCTCACTGAGAGCAGCAGAGCTCAGCTCCTGCCAAGGAAACTCGCTGCAGCCTGTGCTCCCAAGGCAATCATCTCAAACAAATGATATTTGTCCCTATCAACATTATTAAAGCCTTGGTGTCATCTGATCTATTTATCACTGTCTGTCTTCCTTTTCTCATACCACACATCTTGGTCTAACCAAATTCTTAAGATTAAGCATCTCTCGTGAGGCAGTGGTTACAGCCTCCCTGTCTTTTCCAGCCATACACACATAATTAATAATAACAATAATAATAATAAATAACTGTGTGCAGCTGGATGAATTATTCATAAATGCATATACCAAAATGCTTGACATTATCTTCATCTTCATATATATCCAAGAAGTATGACTGTGTATATTTCAAAGTCATTTTCCTGTTAGATAGAGGAGTCAGAGTTTTGGTGTGTGCACAGTTAAGTACAGTCAAGTGAGTGCAATGCAAAGCAAAACTTTCCCAAACTCACCCCATTTTTGCCAGAGCACAGAGCTGGCTGTGCAAACAGGAGGCTCTGCATGCATGCACAGTGCCCACAAATCCAGATTAATTAAAGCTGTGCAGACATTCCTGCTTTCATTTCTCCTTCCGTCCGTGCTCCGTTGCCTGACAATTTACCAACGTTTTTAAATATAACTGCTCACTTCCCTCCTTTCTGCAGAACTGCAATTTTGGAAACTGCCTAAGTAAGTGAATTTTTTTTCCCCCCTCTTTCCATTACACTGGGATCATTTTAACAGAGTAGAAGAAAATGCCACATAATATTCTGTCTTACACTTTAAAATACAATTATAGTCAAAACGTGAATCTAAAAATGGACCCATGGGACCAAAGTCTCAGACACTGCAAACTGGCACAGATTCGTTCTCTTAGGCAGAACTGGAGTCTACAGCTGAGAATTTGACATAGCAGCTTTATATCAATGAATTCACTTAAAACTGCAAGAGGTTCCAAGTAAAGAGTTTTCCTGTTCACCAGCCTAGTAAACAAACTTGTAAATTTAGTATCAGAGTCCTTGATATTGTGTAAGTGGCTATAAATGATTCTGTAGTCAATTAACAATTCTGTTCCTGATATATGAGCCAGATTTAAGCTAAATCAGCCTCCCGTGCTTGGGACCTTGGTTTGTGCTGCAAATGCAGCTCTGAATTCAGGCAGCAATTTACCCTGGTAAACCCCAAAATTTATCACTAAACTTACAGGCTTGACTCTGAACCATACCTGTACTTCATGAATTTTTATTCCTTAATTTCTCTGGGCTTAAAGAAATATTTATTTACGCAGACCCCTTACAATATTTATGGTTGTCCTGCAGGGAGGATGGCAGGGAAAGCAGAGCCCTCCCTGTGAGTGGCCATGACAGCACAGACACCAGTACAGAGGCTACACTGGGGGATAGAGCCTAAACCATAAATTATAGAGACTAAAATATAAATTAAGTCTTTTTTAGATCTGCAGGACGAGTGGATGTAGCTTTGCCCCACCTCTGAGTAAATCTGGTGCATCTCTAGTTTCAGCTTTTCAGCCAGGTGTGTGCCAATATTCGATAACTTACACAGAACATTGCCTGTTTTTCATAAATGTTTCCGATTTTTACAGACAGCTCATTAGCAAGTTTATATCTTCCCAGCAACAGGAATATAGAGAACAATTCATATTAAATAAAGCAAACTTTAAAAAAAAAAAATCAAAACCATTTTATATCTTTCTCATTTCCATTAAATGGGACCTACCTAGATCTCTAATATCTGTAAATTTCTAATAACAGAGCCCTAATATCAATACACAATAAAACCAGAGGAAATATCTAAGTCAAATTATTTTTTTTTCAATGTATTTAAAACACACCAGTGGTATCTTTAAGTGAGATAAACCAGTGTGTGCCTGCTGATGGCAGTGGAAGCTGTTCCAGCATCACAGATGAGAGGATGTGTTACCACTTAGAAACTCAACTAGATAATGTGGAGAGCAACTCTTTTAGCACTGCTTTGTATTTCAGAGCCTCTCCTAACTTGACTTATCAGAACAAGTGTTCTGTTTATTAATAATTCCCCTGATTTCTATAGAAACGACCAAAACAAACAGAAATTTCCTGTACTTGCCATTGCTGGAGTTCAAATGCATGATTGTACAACTAAAATAAATACCCAGGAATATTTGAAAAATAATGTAATTATCTCCAAAATGTCCTAAGGCAAATGGGTTTTTATTGCATTTGTTGCTTGTGACCTCTTAGCTCAATAATTCAGCAGAAGGTGACTGCAACCACTTTCCATCTAATAGAAGGGGTAAAAGCTGTTTGGTTTGTGGATATTTCTGCAAATCTCAAATAATTGTTTCTCTGAAACAGAGGAAGTGATAATACACACAAAGATGCACAGCCAGAGGATTGTGTAGCCACAGGAAAACACAAATTATTGCATTGTGCAAAGCAAAGAGACACGATGCAAAATTCACAGCTCAGTGTGGAAAAGGGCTTGGCATATTCCTCAGAAAGGAAAAAACACGTCCCAAAGCAATACCTAATGTATTAAACCCAGATAATCAATATGAACTGTCACTGATAATCAATAAATAAATGATTTTTCTAGTGGAAACGATTCAGAGAGGCCCAAGTGCCCTAATTACCAGCTCTCTTGCACTAACAGGCACCAGCAGAGAAATGAGGCACTCAAAGCCTGGCTCAGCACACAGGACATGCCCTGTTCACACTTACTGGAGAGATTTACCAGTCCACAGTTTCCACCCACAAATGCACTGTCTGAATGAGATTCTGGCCCAGTAACTCCTCCTTCCTCTGATCCACTATTGCTGCCACCAGTTTGGCATCACAGCTTCACCCATCACAAATACACTCTCTAGACCCTGTGCTCATGTTGTGTTATCACTTTCCTTGTGTGTTGCAATTAAAAATTCCTAAGGAAGTTTGCTTATGTTTCACTGCAAACATTTTTTACCTGCCCATGAAAATTTCTGCCTCTGTAAACTCCACCAAATAATATGGCTAGTATGGGTTTCAATCTGTCTGTGAAAGAAAAAACACACAAGGAGATTGTGGTAATGGAGACCCTGGCTGACATCTTCCTTTGTAATGTGTTTCATGTGCCTCAGATCTTTTCATTAAATAATTCAGTGTCTGAAGGGGGTGGACAGGACAGGGAAGAAATTGATTTTAGAATTCATCATTAAATGGCCTTGGGTATTTTTTCCCTTTTTCCCTCTCTTTGTTTTTCTAATAACAGTGTGGCATTGTCTGTGGACGGAATTGAAGAGAGAACATCAGAGAAGTCAGATCATTGGAGGACTGGTGTCAATACATAAATTTTAACATTTAAAACCTTATCATAAAAGGTATTTTCTGGGAACTCTTCATGGAAAGTGATTTTTTTTTTCTTTCCACTGCACAAAAATATCCCCACATTCATGCCCACACAAAACAGGGATTTTTGGTTAAGTGCTCTCCAAGTGCATGGGCTGGGATGGCCTTTCCATCTCCAGTGGCTGGCAGGTCACCTGCCTCCCTGCAGCACTGCCAGGACTCCTGAAAGCATTTCCAGCTTCATGAACAAACTGACAGAGAACACGTGAAGGGTGACCCTGCAATTCCATTGCATTGAGCAGGATCAGCACAGTTACTGCCTCCTGCAATCTCCCTTCTGCTGTTTCAAATGCAAAGAGCACTGACAAACATTAATGGCAACCAAGTCACAGTTATGCCTCATTATTAACCTATTTTGGTAATAAATCCAGGGACTGCCATCTGAAGATAATGAGACAGCTGCCAATGGCATGGATGTATTTAATGCCACAGAATTGCAGGGAGGGCAGAGGGATCTGCAGAATGTTTGAGTTAATTCCATAAAGATGTCCTCAATGAGGCTAAAAAACTCTTGTGAGAAGAGCTCACACTTCTATTTTGCCTAATGTAGTGTAGGTAGATAAATCAATCAAGGAGCTGTGTCCTATCACAGAGATTACCTTGTGTTTGGAATTTCAGAGAAACATCAGCAAGTTGATGTAAATACGTATGGGAAGTGAAGGTTTCATCATGGAGAGATTTGCCTGGAGAAATACTATTGGATGCTTTATGAGAAACAGCCCTTCAAAAAACCCTGATCTGGCACAGGCTGGGTCCCCTCTGCTCCAGCTGAAGCCAAGGGCAGCAGAGAGAAGCAGGCAGGGTCACCTGAGCCAGTTCCCAGTGGCTGAGTGGCAGTTTTGGGATGACACCTGGAAGGACCAGAGCAGCAGTGTGACTCCAAGATGGAATTTATTGTGCAGAGAACACGCAGCAGTTACTGGGAGCCTGGCAGACTGTGCCTGGCAAATTGCGTGCATTGGGACTTTTGGGTTGTTTCACTCCTGTTTGTTAAATCATTAAGAATCGGTTCTGATTTCCCAAAAATGTATTTTTTTTAATCAAAATGCTGGTGTGCAGTTTCTGATTTGTTTATGAGCCAATCACTTGAGAGTTCTCAGCTATACATTTTTATGGTTGATATTAAAATAGCACTCACATTATCATTCCAACATGGCAGAAGGTGTTGAGTGTCATCTGGGCCCTCCCCAAAGCACATTTTTTCTCTGATTGTTGCTTCTTATTTCAGACCACATCTGCAGTTTCTGTGTCCCCTCTGGAGGTGTGAACTGACCTGTAGATTTGCACAGAATAGAAATTTCAGGACTTCCGTGTGGAGCAATTGCTCAAAGTTATCAAAATTTTACCTAATTTCATAAACATTTTGTCCGCACACATTCTGTCACACTCTCCTGATATTTACCTGGACACCAGGTAAATGCTTTTAAACTGAAAGGATGTGCTTTGGAAAATTGCTTCTCAAAGCACCACACTCTTCATCTCCCACATCCTGGAATTCTAAGGTACAACTTCTCTCAGCATCAGAGATTTGCATCACAAGCACGTAACACTACCTGCCTTCATACCTATGGGTATGTGGGGACCATTGTGTTTGCAAATTTAAAGTTGTAATTTAACTTATATTTAGGGTGGCTATTACATAGTTTAAAGATATCATTAGCAAGGTTCAAAAATGCCATTAAACTGCATTTTGTGTTTTGGTGTTGTGGTGAGTAGAGAATGTAAGAAAAACCTTAAATCTGGTCGCAAAATTAGAAAACGCTCCTGTTGTTTTTGATTTATGGTGATCATCCTTTTAAGGTTAAAAGCAGTCATTATTGTCCATTGGGAAGTGTGATTTTTTGGCATTGCACATACAGTGGCTGATGTGAGTCCTGTTTTGCTTTCCCCAGCTTTTCACTTAAGATAATTACCATGGGAAAACCTTCCCAAAACAAAGATAATAAAGATCCAGGGCACGAAGAGACCACTCACAGAACTTCAAGAGATCCATGACAGAAGTTGGACTGACTAAACCACTCTTAGAAGAACCACTAATCACTCAGTTCCAAACCTATTCCTCACCTGCTTCTGGAATCCAATTTTTAATACTCTTCTCATAGTTAAAACCAGTTCATATGAATTTGGAGGTGATGAGGATCACTGTTGACACACTCACTCAGCCTCACAGTGCTGTTCCCTCACCCTCAGCTCCTGGACAGTGGGAAGCCCATCTAAGCCACAAAACACCAAACACAGTGGAAGGACCATTTGGGTATTTGGGGTCTAAATTGAAAGCTGGGCTGCTGCCAGGCTGAAGGGATCCTCCCTGCAGGTTCCTAATGATGCTCGGGAAAACCATAACCAAGCAATGGGCAGGTCCTGGTCTGGACTGACCAGGGAGAGTCCTGGCTACATTGTCACTCACTGGTCAGTTCCACGAAACAAAACCCACTCAATTCATTTCCCTGTGTGGTATGAGAAAAGGAAGAGAGACAGTGATAAATAGATCAGATGACACAAAGGCTTTAATAATGCTGATGGGGAGAACTATGAGTGAGAGAGCACTCCCAGCCAGAGCCTGTGCCATCCCTGTGGTGGAGCTGGGACTGCACTGGTGGCATGCTGTGCTGTCACAACTCCATGGGCAAGTCCCCTGAACAGGAATGTGGGCTCAGAACAGCTCAGAGCTGGCTGTCTTGCAGCTGAGCCATTGCTCTCTGTGGACAAGAGGATGAGTAGGGGTAAAAGAAATAGTTTTGCCACCTGAACCATTGCAGATCCAGCACAAACAGGCCCCTGCCTGGAGGGTCCTGGCTACATTGTCACTCACTGGTCAGTTCCATGAGACAAAACCCTCTCCATCCATTTCCCACAAGGAGCAGGGTCCTGTCCCCGTGTGCAGCTCCCAACCAGTACCAAACACCCCTGAGCCCCAAGGGGTCTCCTGTCTCCTCCTGCTGTGCCTTCCAGCCTGAACACCTGAGATTTTACTGCACACAGACCCTAATCAGGGAGGTTATTTCTCAGAGAACTTTTCGAGCTGAGAGGTGTTGAGGAATTTAAATCCTGCCTGTGGTGCAGCACGAGGGCTCTGAGTTATAACATTCCCTTACACGCTGTATCTGTTTTTATCCATCTGTGTCAACGACAGCACACAGGGAGCCAACAACTTCAGCTATAATTGGTGAGAGTGTAGGTACAAATAAAGCCCATTTCTTCTCTTTAGTATATACAACATATGGAGCAGTGCTGTGGGGTCAGGAGAATTATGTCTCAGTGTTTGTGGGCAGGTTTCTGATACAGGTTTTATTTTCTGGTATTGCAAGCTTTGAAGGAGTTATGACATTATTGTTTCTTTTCAGAATACCTTGATTGAGGTCAAAGTTCAGGGGTTGTATTATGTTACCCAAAGATTGCTTTGCTCCTGTTCCTTCCAAAGAATTGCATGGATCTGAGCTGGGCAGCTTAAGGGGCAGCAAGCCTTGGCTTCATTTTTGCTTGCAATAAATAAAATTGGGATTAATGAAACACAATTAAACTCATGTAAAAGAGAGGAGACTCCAGCCCACAGCTTTCTTCCCTCTTTTCCTGCTATGCTGTTTGCAGAGTGGTTAAAAAGGAGTTACTGAAAAGATGCAAATTGTTTCAAACTGTTTTCATTGTTATATTTTCTTTCACAGCTCCTGCTTTTCAGGCCAAAGACTTTCAGGGTAATTCTGACTTCAATGCCCTTTATACTTATCATATAACTCCACAAGGGAATTATCATATGCAGGATAATTAAGCATCTTTGCTGATGGTGGGCTTTGACTATGGCAAGATTCTTACAGTACTAGTCTTATTTTCTGAACTATTTTGCCATTTGCTAATTAGAATCTGGCCTTAAGGTCTTTCAGAAACATTTTCCTGAACTCATCTTATTATCCAAAACTTTTCTCTGAGTTTTCTTAGCCATCATATAGCAGCTAATTGCTAATGTATATATTCACTTACAGCAGAACCTTTGTCCTTAGTGAGGAGCCCTTTCCTACAGCCCTCTTTTTCTCCAATGAAAAGTTGAAAACTGTTACCCTGAGAAGGACACAGAATGGATTTTTTTTTGTCAAAACCAGCAATATTCTGCTGTTATTTCAGTGTGTGTACACTTCATTCTGGGGATGCTGTATATGAATATCCCAAAACCCCCTAGATAGGAGCTGAGGTCTGAAACCAAGGGTTGCACACAGCTGAGAATATTTGTGTGCTATGAAATACAAGATCACCCCAAGGTGGAATCATGGCTTGGAAGCCTTGGAGCAAAATTCTGGGAAATGGATCAAAATAAAGAGTTTAATTGTGTGAAGACTATTCTGTTTTACTTTACACACATGGATTTTCCCTGTAAAGCTAAAGAACTACTTGAATATTTAAAATTAAGCACACAATTAAATCCTTTTCTGGATTCAACCCAGACTGCTCAGCAACTTGCTGTATTATCCCTCTGGAGAGCAGTTACTTTGTCTTTTGAAAGCCAATTTGTCCATCCTTAATGAATCACTTCTTGCCTCTGCCCTGTGTTTTATTTCACTGGTTTTTACACGCATTTTTATGAGACGAAACGACCATCCTGCCACCCTTCAAACACTTCTGACAACCCAAATATTCAGCCCAGGGTAGCACTGAATCCCCATTCCTGGCAGGATGAAGATCCATAATGTTACCTTGGGAGCACAGAGTGTGAAGTGCATAATCACACTGCCTTTGCCAAACTCGAGCTAAAAAGGCAAACAGAAAATTGCAGCTCAGGAGGATGAGAAGGGAGGTGAGTCAGCCACCAGCCCAGCTTTATCATGGTACCATGTTTCTGTTCAGCTCTACAGAAATACAAAACACAAGGGAATATAAAGAAAAAACCATCACTAACAGGCTTGTGTACTTCATAAACACACACCTAAGAGAACTGCAGCTCTGCAAACAATCTGCCTATGACTGACAAAACATTTATTAAATCAAACAAGATGCTTTTGGCACTTCCAAAACAATTGAAATGAGAGGCAAAAGGATGAAGCGAGGATCTGAGGAACTATCCGAGGGCAAAGGTATCAAAAATACACAAGGCACAAGACCCTCTAAATGTTATTTTTGCACATTTTCTAGCAATTCATATTGCTTTACCATGGGCATAAAAGTTGATGACAGCCCAACTCTCTTACACGCTAATTATTTCTCATGATAAAATAAACATTGCCCAGTTCTTAGCTCATTCCTTACACAGAAAAACATCTGACAGTTGCAAGAGACATCTGTGCTTTTCTAAGAGGAGAAAGAAAAGTTTAAACAAACTAAAAAACCTTTGACAAGGCCCAAAATTGGGAATGGGGAAAAACTCAGGCTGGATCAGAGCCAGAATGTGGAATGGGGAAATACATGGATGGGATCATACCTGGAATGAGGAATGGGAGGTAACCTGGACTGGATCCCTGCTGGAATATGGAATGGGAGAAAACCCGGACTGGATCCCTGCTGGAATATGGAATGGGAGGTAACCTGGACTGGATCCCTGCTGGAATATGGAATGGGAGGTAACCTGGACTGGATCCCTGCTGGAATATGGAATGGGAGGTAACCTGGACTGGATCCCTGCTGGAATATGGAATGGCAGATAACCCGGACTGGATCCCTGCTGGAATATGGAATGGGAGAAATCCCAGACTGGATTCCTGCTGGAATATGGAATGGGAGAAATCCCAGACTGGATTCCTGCTGGAATATGGAATGGGAGAAATCCCAGACTGGATTCCTGCTGTAATATGGAATGGGAGAAATCCCAGACTGGATTCCTGCTG
>VXBB01023396.1:0-43526 GCA_013399915.1 Illadopsis cleaveri
TGGATTTTTCCATCAGAACGCACGCTCCTGTCCACAGGCCCCTTTCCCCTTCCCATGTCCTGTCATTCTGTGAGACAATGTGTCCTCACCAGCAGGAAGGAATGGGAGGAATTGCTACTCCAAACGTGCAGTTTGGGCTCTGCTTTTTCTGCTTTCCCTTTTTAGACCTTCTTCCCTGTAATGGCCAAGCAGCCACAACTCTGGGAACAGCAGTAAACTGGATATTTGGGCCACATCCCTGGCAACATCTAATTCCTGGTTCACATCTTGAGAAACAGCAGAGAAATACAGGCTGAGGGAAAGCCCTCCTCCTCTTTCCTCAGGCTCCCATTCAGCCCAGACACCTCTCTGCCACCTTCCCAGTCTCCTCTGCCCTGGTTCCTGCTGTTCCCATTTGCTCTAGTTTCCTACCCCTTCTGGGCTGGATTTGGTGAGGTCTCCAGTACCCATTCCTCCAGCCTGTCTGGTTCCTTGGGGCAGCTTTTACACTGCAGAGCCCTGCCAGCCTCGCTCCTTGCACAAAGGCAGGAGACAGGCAGAGCAATCTGGTGGAGGTGCAGTGATTGATTACCATGGGGCTCTTGGGAAACAGCAAGGGGCACAGCCCAGGGACAGTGTTGTTCTCCTCCCAAAGCAGCTTCTGGCACACGCTGCAGCTGCAGCTCTTCTCCAGCTTGACAAGGGGAGGTGCAGCATCTGCTGTGCCCCAGCTTCCCTGTGCCACATGGACTACTCATCCACGAGGGTGTGAGTCCCACACCACCTTTGACTGGCACAGACTGTGATGTTCCCAGCATAGTGACATCCCTGCAGAGAAATCCACTGAACTTCACAGGGCAGAACTGCAGCAGCTCAGCAACGGTGGGAAAACGGAGGTTTCTGCCCAAAGTCTTGGCAGGGTCTGATGAGCAGAGGGGACAGAGGAAAACAGTCTGCCTGCTTCTGTTCTCACCAGTTTGGGCTCCTTCCTGGGCCACAAAGCTTAGTTTGTCCACATTTACAACTTTCCTTGATGTGTGGGGAAACACTGGACCCAAAGTAATCCAGCTGATCCAAGCAGGGTCTGTCTGCAACCTGCATCAGAACAGGCAGAGACCAGCCAAGTGTCTGTGGTGAAGCACTGTTCCTGTTCCCCGGGAAGGGCTGCCACTCCGTGGCCAGCCAGAACAGGCACGTATGGCAAATGTCTGAGCATTTTAATGTCAATCATTTTAACCATGGACACTAACACCAGATAGACAAGCTGGACCCCCAGACAGTGAACAAGGAGAAATGTCACAAATTGGCACAGACACATCCCTGAATTACAAAAGCCATGTACTCTCAGTGGGAACAGCAAAGCAAAGGAGTCCAGTGGGACCTAGGAAGACCTATTTCAGAGAAGAAAGTGATTCACAGGGCAGGTGTGATAAGGGTCTCTAGGTTTATTTTAAGTGATGAAACTCCAGAATGAAATACAGTGCTGTCAAAAAACCCATTACACAAATGCTATGCTGATGTTTTGGTAAAATAAAATAAATTTCTATTTCTCTCAAAACTTTAGGGTTATTTTTCATTTTCTTTCTATTTTAATTCTTTCTGCAATTTTTTTTTCTCTTCTAGAAACCTGCAATGTTGAGACTACTTGCGAGATTTCCAGGTTAAATTATAAATCCAAACTGAAAACTGTATTTTCAACTTTTTTTTCCCTCCTCTGTTGCAGTATTTTTAGCAAGCCACTCTGCTTTCACAGATTCCCAGCACACAGTTCACAGGCTCTGTCAGAAAAGCACTAGCACCTACTGCTGTACAGTGATGGGACCCTCTGCTTTAAACCATCCTTTGTGCTCTCTGGGTCCTTTGATGCTTGTGGCACTGGACTGAGGCTGATATCAAAGAAGCAGCCAGATTTGTAGAAATACAGCAGTTCCCACAGCTGGAGGAGGAGCAAGACAGAAGGGAAAGCACTTGGGCAACGTTGTGTCGTCTTCTGAAGCCTGACAGCATTGGCAGCACTGGCACTATGTGGACACCTTGGCCACAGCAGTTACTCTTTCAATCACGAAACCTGACAGGCAGCAATCCTCTGTTGGTCTGTGGCTTCTGAGCAAAATTTCAAGAATTATCCCAGAAAACTTACCTGAATCAGGGAGAATTTATCCACCCACAGTGAAACACTGTAATATTTGACATTAAGAATTGCAGCATACATAGATTTTTGCTCTTCTGTGTCAATCTGGCTTGGGCTTTAACCTAGCATAAAACTACCAAAAAAAAAAAAACAATTAATTTGCCCCTGAACAGCTCTGTTATCCACTGCAGAACCCAGTTTTCTGGCTGTACCAGAGTGTGAACAGGGCTGAGGGGCAGTGACGACCCTCTCGGATGGGCACTACTCAGGCTTATCATGGGACATGGCACATGGGACACCGGTCGAGGGGACCGAGTCTAGCCGGAGGTGGCTGCGACAGCCACGGGAGCGTGTGCGCAGGACCTCCCGCATCCCGACATCCGCCTCACGGGAGGCTCAAGGGGTCAGGCCGCCAACTCTCCCCTATATTTCACCCCTGTGCCACCCCGGCGCTCACGCTCCCTGCAGGGCACTGTGGCCATGCCCGCCCGGCAGCACCGACCGCCCCGCGAGGGTCCCTCGCCAGGCCCGCCCCNAGCTGCGCGGGCAGGTGAGTCTGTGCGGGCCGAGCGCAGGCGCCGCGGGCCCGTCCGGCGGGGGTGGCCGAGTGACCTTGCGGCGGTGCCTGGGCCTGAGCCGGGGATTTGACGGGTCCGGAGCGGTGCCCGACGATCTGGGTGCGGCGGGGAGTGGGAGTTGCGGGGCCCCGGTCGGTCTGGGTCCCGAGCGTGCTCGGCGAGGCGGCTGTACGTCAGCCGGCCCCGGGAGTACGGAACCCGCGCGGAGCAGGTACTTGCCCTGCCAGATGTTCAGCACGGCAGGAGGGAGCTTCTGTTCCTTTTCGGTCCTGTTAAATCTGGAGCATTTCTTTATCGCGCTGCATTCTGTCCCTTTAAACCGTTTTAAAAGAATAGAAATTACACTCTATCTTTTCATTGACCCCAAAGCTGCCTCATGTACCTGTGTAATGCGTACGGTTGGGAGGCACTGTGGTGTTCGTCGTGGCAGGTCTGTGTTCAGATACGGCTTATTGCCAGCAAAGTGGATTTTTGTACCTATTGGTAATCTAGCCATTCCAGGATTTGGTTAATGTAAACAGGTACAATTTCGGGAAACAGTTTTATCTCCTTTAGTGACTGAAAATCTGGGTATCAGAGGTGTTTCTTTTATTCTAGGCTGTTGTTTCTAGCCTAAATGCTTAAAAATAAATCAGGAGAGATATCTGAGGGTTGATGAGTCCAAGTTGAATAAAATAAGCGTCATTAGATTACAGAATTTTGTTTTGTTGTATGCAGTAGGGAATTAAACGAAATGTTAACACAATGCTAATGACTTGAATTAACCTTCTGTAAGTATCTATACAGCAGTTAGTAATGGAGCATCTCTGTAATTAATATTTTTGACCTGAGTTTGTTTAATTTTCTGTAATGAGTAAGGATCCTTTTGCAGAACCAGCTTCCAAAAAAAAGTCAAGTGAGAAGGCTTAAGCAAAGATCAGTCAGTATTATTCTCTCTTCTAATTTTTGTGTGACTTTGAAAGTTTCATTATAATAAATGGAGGTGATTTAGATGAATGTATGTTATTTGACCTAAGTCAGCTTGTGGAAGACTTCAGTAGTTTACACTCTTGCTGATAACTTCGTGGGTGTCTCCCCTGCGGAAATAAAGTTTTACCTTGAGAGTAAAATCTGTTTGCCTGTAATTTTAAGGTCACATTGGGAATGAGGCTAGAGCAGTAATTGCTCATAACGGTACTGCCTTGACTGAAATGTAAGAAGCATATAATTAATTCTTTCCTTTAATTGGCTAAGCTCCCTATAGCACTTTCTTTTGCTCCTGTAGTTCCTGCATGAGTTAGGCAATGATACTGACTTAAATTTTCCCTCTTGGCCCGGACAGGAGTGCACAACCCCTAATTTAATAGTAGGGGATGATAAATTCTCAGTAGCTGCGTATTTTATTTATAACTGCATCTGTGGAAGGTTGGTTTTGTCTGTAGCTGTAATTTGTCGGGCTGACACTAACTGTCTTGCCTGTGTGACACTGTCTTGTACACACGTGAGCACTTGCATTGTGAACTGAGCTAAAGAATGTACATGGGACGGGGAAAGGATTTAATGCTCAGCCGTGCAAATGGTTGTTGTCAATATTTAAACTGTGCTCTTGATGGTTGTCTAGTTGCGTGGATACAGTGAGTATTTTAAATCTTAAAAAAGTTGCACATCCTTTGGACTGGTGCATCCTATTGAGAAGTTTTGTGAAGTGCTTATGAGTTCATTGTACGTCTGAGTAAGTCTATTTCTTTCTTTTTTGCTTCAATTAATTCCTTATTTTCATATTTCTGTTCCTTGCTTGCCTACAGGTTTGTTTTGACTGCTTATACTTCCTGCAGGAAAATACTTTCTTCAGGTGAGAAATGGTGGCTTGGAACTCTTGGTTTGTCCATGCTGTCCACATACCAATAGCTATATGGCCTGTAGATTTCTAAAGACCTTTTGGAACTGCTGGCATTCCAGTATTTTTTGTGACTGCAAGCCCTAGACTTAAATGATCACGCATGCATGGGTGTATACTGTGTCTGTGGTGACTGGCTGCAGATAATAATGCATATTAGAATATAAACACTCCTTTCAGAGGTATGTTAGTTTGTTGACATGCCTGTGTGTGTTTTTACTGGGCTTGAGAACTTTCAACCAGCCTTAAAGTGCAGCCATCTACAGTCTGCCTTATTTTTTTATAAATCTACCTGTAATGGAGTTCTTAAAATTGGTTAGAAGGAAATTGATAAAAAAGGAAATCTGTCTCCATCTGTGTCTTTAGCATGGTAGCCTGTATTAATGGAAAAAGAAACGGCAGTATTGCTTATTGTGTGTAGGGTTTTTTGTTTTGTGGGTTTGATTGGTTTTTTGGTTTGGTTTTGCTTGTTTGTTTTGGTTTTTTTAGTATGAAGTTAGCACCAAAGAGCTTTCCAAAGATCTTGTTGCTGATATTAAAATACTAGTTTCAGAATTGGCTCACTTTTCTACTGCATAAAATCAGTGCTTCTTTCCCAAGGAATTGGAGAATATCCTCTTGTTTCATGGAGTAAGGAAACTATCTTCAACATCTCTTTGCTTCAGATGTAGAGCTGAGCATCCTTAGCTTAGACCTGTGCATCAGTGATGCAAAGACAGTGCTATTAGTGGCATTTGAGTTAGAATTTTAGTTAGTCTTAAAAGCATGTGTTGCCATAGCAGGGGTTGTGAGTACACCAGACTGGAATTGCTTTTTCTCTCTACTGTAGTTTGCTAATGGCTTTTTTTTGCTCCGTGATCCCGTGTATTAGTATCAGTCACTTGCCTACTCTGCAGCTGTCTTCTAGTGCTGTTACCAGTCTTGCAGAAGTAGACACTTAGGTTTTGTTGTTTGTTTTTCCTGCTGTCCTTTCACCTCTAAGCTGGGAGACAAGTCTGCAAGCAGCCTTGAAGTGTACCCTTTTCTTAAAAAAAATAATAAATTAGGCGAGTCTCATCTTTCTTACAGGGTGATACATGCACAGATGATGTGTCTGCTTAATGAATTACCTTAAATAAAGATGTAATTTTTCATCAGTACTTACGGCAGTATAACTTGAAAGATTTTCCTTTGTTTGGATGTCTTGAAGATATCCTCTTCTTTATCAACAAGTAGGGTAGGTTTGTCTCTGTCAAGGCAGAAAGCAGTGAACTAATGAAACAGAATGCTGGGTCTAGGAGTCAGAACACTGTATACTGGCTGAGTGGAAACAGTGGCCTGCGGGATTTCAGTGGCCAATGTTACAGCTGCTGCAAATTATCTGTGAACAATGTTTCTCAGACTTCTTTTTAAATGGATGTTTTTACAGGTAAATTTCTTCCAGGAGTCAAAAGTCCCAAGTCCAGTTACTGCTGCAGGTACTGTAACCAGATAATTTTTGTGCTTTCTGATTTGCTCCTTCCATTTTCAATCATAATATTTTTCATCTGACAGTTAAAATTCATGTCGATGCTTGGTGATAAAAACCCCATAGGTTCAGCATCCTGCTGTAAATGTATATGGGGCTTTGGAACACCCAGGGCAGCCCCAGAGCTGGGATATTGCAACTGATGGTGCGGTGCTGGGTGGTAATGTAGCTGGGTAACTGCGATCCCTGTCCTGTCATGATCCCTGTCTCCCGTTGACTGGGAAATCAGGAAAAAGACAAACTTTTAGCCTCTGGAGGCAGCTCCTGTCAAGTGTGAGGGGAACGTACTCTCTCAAAAATGATCTAATAGTGCGCTTAAGCAGGTGGACCACCATAGAGAAAGGTATCCACTACCTGAGAGAATCAGCTGTGCTGGGAGTAATCTATAGGGATTCAAATAATGAACAATCCCCTGTAAATCCGGATGAGGTCCAGTGTATATAAATGTTGAGCCCCAGTGCTTACTTGGCAAGTTTCTCTAAAAAAGGTACTACTTTTCCCTGAGGTGGGCACACAAGAGATATGCTGCAACATTTTCAGGAGGTTAAAAAACCAAACTTAGCTGGCAAACTTCAGCAGAGCAGGAATTTGGCAAAATTTAAAACAAAACAGTCAATCGAAATAAAGCATTTCACTTAGCAAACTACCTATCCAACCTTATATTACCCATATTCCAAGAAGAGAAAGTTAGGAGTGAAAAAGAGAGAAAACCAAGATTCAGCTATCATCTTTGATCCAAGTGCAATCTCAGCTATCATAAACTTCAAGGATAATAGCAAGGTGACCACGTGTCTCAGAGCAGTGGGGTTTACCCGTTCTGGCCTCCTGTGGCTATGTGTCCCAGGTAGGACATCTGGTTATCCAGCCACTCTGAGGCTAGATGGAGGCTGCAGACATGGAGTGTGGGGCGTTGTTTTTGGTGTGCTGGTCCCTGACAGTCATTCTGGGCTGGACTAGAGGTTCCTGGGGGTGGGGGTGTGGAATGGATCAATGTACCTCCCACTTTCTACTGAACTTGCCCTGCCCCCTCCCCTTCAGTTGGTTTGAGCCAGTAATAATTTTCTCTAGTTTTTCACAACAATCTGTGTGGGAGAAGTTTGTACAGAGCACACCGTTGTCATACACCAGCACGTTGGTATTGATGTCAATGAAAGAAGGAGGACAAGAAGTGTTCCAGGTGACTACCTGACTTGGACAATTTGAGATCATCTTTTTTCCTCCTGACTGACTTGTGGCTTTGCTGTGGACTGTCCAAGACTCTGGACAGACTTGACTCGAGCAGGTTGGAAAGGAAATGTCCTGTAGTCCTTTATGGCCGGTGCATGAGTACAGAGGAGAGTGGAGTCTGACAGTGAACTTTTGTCACCTGAATGAAGTCACACCATCACTGTGTGCTGCTGTGCCAGACGTGTTGGAACTTCAGGATGAACTGAAGTCCAGGGCAGGAAAGTGGTGCCACCACTGAGATTGCCAATGTGTTTAACTCCATTCCTTTGGCATCAGTGCAGGCCATTGTTAGTGTTTACCTGGAGTGGCATCCAGTGCAGCTGGAACCGATTGCCCCAGAGGTGGAAGCACAGTCCCACCATTTGCCATGGACTGATGCAGGCTGCACTAGAAAAGGGTGAGGCTCCAGAGCACTTGCAATACATTCATAACGTCATTGTATGGGGGCAACACAGCAGAGGAGGTTTTTGAGAAAGGGGAGAAAATAATCCAAATCCACCTGAAGGCTGTTTTTGCCAAGATCAGGGACTTACCAGAAAATTCACTTACTAGGTGTAAAATGGCAGGATGGATGTTGTGAGAGTTTAGTGGATGTGGTCATCCAAAATAGTGTGTCCAGTCAGCAAAAAGGAAACACAGGCTTTCTTAGGCACTGTGGGTTTTTGCAGGATGCATGTTCCATAAGATAGTCAAGATTTTAAGCCCTCTCTGTCATGTGGCACAGGAAAACAACAGTTTTAGGTGGGATCCTGAACAACAACAACAAGTTTTGGGCAAATTAAACAGGAGATTGTTCATGCAGCAGCCCTTGGGTCAGTCAGGACAGGATAAGATGTGAAAAATGTGCTCTACGTTGCAGCTGGGAAGCATGGTCCTTCCTGGAGTCTTTGACAAAAAATACCCCCGGAGACCTGAAGACAACCTGGATTCTGAATTTGGTGATAAAGAGGATCTGAGGCCTGTTACATCCCAGCTGAAGAAGGGATCTTGGCAGGTTACGAAGGGGTTGGAGTCGCTTCAGAAGTGGCTGACACTGAAGTACGGTGCTTTCTGCCACCTTGACTGACAGTGCTGGATGGGATGTCCAAGGGCAATTCCATTCTACACATCGTGCCACTGATGCCATGTGGAATAAGTGGATCGCTCTGACCACACAGTGAGCTGAAGTAGGAAACCCCAATCACCCAGGGATCTTGGAAATCATCATGAAGTGGCACAAAGGCAAAAATACCTGTACCATTAGAAGAGGAGGAGGAAAAGGTGCCACCATGCTAAGGAGGCCCCACCATATAGTCAGCTACCAGAAAATAAAAAGTGATGCCCTGTCTTCAGTGCTGCTTCCTGTCATATGGTAGGGACAAATTGAAGATGGAAAGCTGCCATATGGAGTCTTACACAGTGAATTGCAGAAGCTATTGAAGGACAAGGTGGTCAGATTGCGGAGCTGAAAGCCATCCAGCTGTCTTCAAATACTGCTGAATGAGAGAAATGACCCGTGTTCATTGGCTTGTGGATGGTGGCAAATACTCGGGGGGTGGGGGTGGCTGGACCAATGGAAAAAGACCGATTGGCAGTGCAGAGGGGAGCCCATCTGGGCTGCTGAAGTGTGGCAAGACATGACTGCCTGGGTAGAGAAGTTGACTGTAAAAGTACGTCAGTTAAAAAGTATGTACCCAAGAGTTGGGCTACTGAAGAGCATTGCAAAAATGAACAGGTGGATCAGGCTGCCAAGGTTAAATTGCCTCAGGTGGATTATTTCTGGCTCAGTGCGCGGCCCATGGCACCTCATGACATCTGGAAAGAAATGCAACATTATAAATGGCCTCATGGCTATGGGGTGGACTTAACCATTGACACCATCTCCAGGTTATCCCTGACTGTGAAGCATGTACTGAAGTCAAGGAGAGCCAAGTGGGTAAAGCCCCTGTGGTATGGGGGCAGTGGTAAAAATATGGGGAGGCTGGACAGATTGATTAATCACACTCCTGCAGACCCACCAAGGCAAGTGTTACATGCCAACAGTGGTGGAAGGCACCACTGAATGGTTAGAGACCTACCCCGTGCCTCAGTGGCACTGCCCAGAACACCATCTGGGCCTTGAAAAACAAGTCCTGTGGCAACGTGGCACTCCAGAAAGAATTGAGTGGGACAGCAGCCTCGTAGACATCTGGGCCAGAGAGTATAGGATTGAGTGGGTGTATCATATTCCTTAACATGCACCAGCCTCTGGAAAAATTGAACAGCATAATGGACTGTTAACAACCGTATTGAATGTAATGGGTGGGGGAACCATCAGATATTGATATCTACATGTAGCAAAAGCCACCTAGTTAGCGCTTGAGGCTCCACCAGTCCAGCTGGCCCTTCACAATCTAAACCTCCACATTCTGTGGAAAGGGATAAAGTCCCCATGAGGGATGGAATATGAGGAATATATTAAGGAAGACAATTCAGGTTAGTCCTACCTCAGACAAAGGCAAGCCCATTTGTGGGATTGTGTTTGCTCAAGGACCAAGGTGCTCTTGTTGGGTAATGTACAGGGACAGGGAAATGTGCATTTCAAAGGGATTTGAATTTTGGGTGGGAAGAGTCTGTAATGTTGAATTGTATAATGTTGGTTGCTGAATGGCAGTGCCGCTGTGTGCCATAACTGCCATATGGACAAGGTGTATAGACTGCTCCAGGTACACCAGTCATAAACTCCTGTTGCAGTTTACAACCAGCCCTCCTACCTAGAAGACTTCTAGGATGGATGGAATCCGCAGTCTTGTACTAAATAAACTCAATCGACATCTTAAAGGGACAGCCATTAACAATGAAAATAATACTTGTGCTTGTGTAGATATCGGTGTCTGTGTGTGTATATATATGTGCATATGTATGTGCGTAGTTGGAAAGGAGTAGTATTTGGACATGACATACATAGTGTAGATTAAGGGAGGGATAATGTCCTGGTTCCAGCCAGGACAAGGTTAATTTTTGTAGTAGCCAGAAGAGGGTATGGCTAGAATCTGATGTGGGTCTGATGCAGAGGGAGTGTCTGTGAGTCTGTAAGGGTCTCTTAAGCATCTCTCTAGTTTGGATTGCAGCAGCCTGCTGACCTGTACTGATATTCTGTGCCCCTTCACATCACTTTCTGGGAGCAGGGGAAGAGGTCCCTTCCGAGTTGGAGTGGCATGGGTGTGGTCGGGTTGTGTCAGGTTCCGCAGTGAGCATTCACATCTTAATTGCGTGCCTCTGTTGTACACTTCTGTTAATACTATAGGTATTATTGTTAATTTTCATATCTCGTGGTTTTCAGTAAATTGTTCTTATCTCAGCCAGTGATCTTTACCTTTTGTGCCTCCAGTTCTCCTTTCAGTGGGAGCACTTGATGGAAGAATACCATTCCTAAACCATAGCATGTTCTATGCAGCTTCAGTTCAGGTAGAAACCATGAGAAATGTGTGCAGCCTAAATTGGGCTTTTGGGAACAATTCAAATGGCTGTCTTTGCCACTCCTTTGCAGTGTGAGGAAGTCTGCGTGTATTGACAGGAATTGGATTTGTGGATGAAGAAGCGATTCTGGAGGAACTTATAGTTCATTCTTGTATTAGCAAAACACAGCTCTTTCTGCTATGTGGTGAATGTAGATTATCCAACTGAGGATGTATCCATTGACAAGAGAGAACTGTTTAGTTAATGTGTAGTTAGTTAATACTGCAGTACCGGTTGCACCAAAGTAGGAGTAATGATAAAGTTTACTGGTGACTTTTAGTTGACAACAGATTAAAAAATTATGGAGAAATCTGATCTAGATGTGCAGAGTGTCTGTGTGTCTGTAAGGGTCTCTTAAGTGTCTCTGATTTGGATCACAGCAGCCTGCTGACCTGTATGAAATATTTACAGATTAAATTTTTGTTCTAAAGGTGTTATTCTGCTATGGGGATACTGTTGACTATAGAGAGAATTTGCTTTTTGAACTCTGAACTACTTTTAGTCTCAGAATTCATGTAATTTTTTTTTTTCCTGTAGTTATACAGCACTCTTTGGAATGTTTGCAGCAACATAAACAAGTTTCTTGGTGAGTATAAGCGTAGATCCTTGTTCTAATTGTGGCTTTTCTTTAAGCTTTTGACACTTTGCTTTAAAATTCAGCTTTTACCTAAATACTATCCACAGTGCCTCTGCATGACTTATCTGCATTGAATTCTTGTATTCTTAAAGGTTGCCTTTTTTCCTTAAATGGAAAATATGCAGTCTCATTAGAGTAGGTTTTCATTAATATGTCTTTATTTAGGAAAAACCTAATTTATTTTATGTAACTTAAACCTTTTTCCAAATTCTTTTTGTTTGTTCAGTGCTTTGGTGCTTGTTTTTTATCTTTAGTGTGTTACAGGGAAAGAGAGGGGAAACCAGAACAGCTAAATCGGACATGATCAAATGACTGAAAATAATTGTTTTCAGTAATAGCTATTTATTTCTTTAATTGCACTTGGTAATTCAAATAGATTTCATTATAGAAAAGTTGGGGTTTTTTTCTGTTGAATTGCTTATATTCATAATTTCTGTTTCCATGTTGGTCTATCCTGGTCTCAGCACAGCACAGTTATATGAGACTTATTTTTGCTGAGGGGATGAAAATTATGTTCTCCAGGCCCTGTAATCTCACGGAGAGAGTGAGAATCTTGTTCAGAGGCTCAGTCACGTAACACCTTTTCAGTTTTATCACTGTGTACTGTGGGAAGGTCTTGGTTCTGCCTGAGGAGAAGAGCAAATGTAGATTTTTTTTTTTACTGGTGTCAGTTCTCTTAATCTACTTGTACAAACTAGAGAAAAAGTAGGAGACTGAAATCAAGGACTCAGGTCTTAGGGTTTGAGGGAGTGTCAGTGGTGAGGAATCAAGTATTCAGGATTCTTATTACAGAGATGTTAAGGATCAGTTCAGGATCGAGTTTCTGTGTTGTGTGGCTGTGTAGTTGTTAATTGAATCTGGGAAGCTTTTAAAACAACTAAATGCTAGTGAATATGTAGTTGAGGATGCTACATTGTGCAAATAAGAACTGCATATAGTCCAGTGTCTTATATTTCAAAATATGTCTTTTGGATGGAAGAGGGGGGATGATGCAGTATTCCTTGAAATACTGAAGTACCTGACCAGTGTCAGGTCTTCCTGTCCAGTTTAAATCTTTCATGTTTCTGCTCCTGTTACTTAAAAAAAAAAAAAAAATCCCAAACCTAAAAACTTGTCAGAAGATCTAAGGATTGTGGTTTGAAATACTGGTGTGAGGGACATCATCTGAAACCTACGGTCACATCCGAAAACAGTCACCTGTGAAATGGTACACAAAACCATCATCAGGCAGGAGCAGACGTCCTTGGATGAACATAAGCTGTCCTTGGGTTAACATGTTTAGCAGGGTTTTATATCTGTTCTTATGTGTAGGGTAAAACACAGTAAGGCATACTTCATCGCAGCACTGCTGCTGTAGTCAAAACCTCCTAGGCAGAGGGTGTTTTGTCTGCAGGCAATAAAAGTCTCTTGTAATCAGCTTCCCATGTCAGTACCAGCACAGTTTTTAAGTGATGCTTGTGAGACCTCCACTTAGTATTCATAAGATGCCATTAGGATTGTGGAGTATAAATTGTGTCTGTAAATACTGTTTTGCAGTCTGATGTCATACCTTTTCTCATCTGCAGGTGTGTGGTTTCAGCACAGCATGGCTGTGGTCATCCACTTGCAAGGTGTTCCGATTGCGGTGGGGACCATGGACTTCTCTGGATTGACCATTCCCGATGGGGGCGTGCATATTGTAGGGGGTGAACTGGGTGAGGCTTTCATCATTTTTGGCACTGATGGAGATGTGAGGCTAGTGTCATGAGTGCAGATGATAAAAGTAGGTCGAAACTAACTATTGCAGAGTAAAAATCCCAAAATGTACAAAATGTGAATGGACTTAGTCCTTGGCAGTTCCATATGTAGATGTGCCAGCAGATTTGGAACAGTGGTGCTGGAGAGGATGGCAGAGTCAGTCTTAGCTTTAGGCTTTGTGGAATCAACTGTAAACATGCTTTGTCCTAGAAGGAAACAAAACAAGCTTGTGTAGGAGTGGCAATGCTGCTTGCAGTACCCTAGGTCAGCAACATCTGTGCTGCATCTCCAGGGAACACAAGACAATCTCTGGCTAGTTGCTTTTACTTCCTGGTTTTGCCAGTTATTTTTATTACCTGTCCTACCCTGTAGTCCTGTGAAATCACCACCAAGGTACTGAGTACCTCCTAGGAATTGGGACAGCAAGCTTCCCATCCAGAATAAAACATAAATTTTCAGTGCAAAGGATTATATTTATGCAAACTGTCAAAGTTGACTGTGCTCCTTTTTCAGGTCAGAGAACTATGGGTTTTTTTTTCCATGGTGTTCCTCTTTTTGTCTTTATTGTATTGTTAGGGCAGAGGGAGGGAAATCTCTGGGTTTGGCATGGATGCACAAAAGAATGAAGGAAACAGGCTGAATTTTGGAAGTGAATTGCATTTCTTCTGAGCTGCTTATGAAGCAGCACTGATACAGAACGAAGTTTGAAAGTGGGACTGATTTCAAGGAAGGGGTTTTGGTGTGACACTTTGTAAAGGAATGGTTTAGTCACTCCGCAGGGATTTGGAAAATAGTTTTTGCCAGGGTAGGTGTGGTTTGGGAAAGGCTGCAGTGATTTTGCAGCTTCCACAGAGGAAATGGTAGAGGCTGTTATTAGTGAAAATTTGCCATAACTGCTTGGGTTTGCCCTGTCTGATAATATGAAGCAGCTTTTCAGTTTCTAAAGGAGCCCGCTTCTGTTGGAACTTGGTGATATGCCAGGTTTGGGGCTCTGCAATGGCAGAGCCTAAAACTGGAGAGAGTAAGAACAGCTACAGATGAAGGTGTACAGGACCTGCACTGTTAGCAGAGCAGAAAGCTTGTTTTAGAAGTCAAAAATTGTGGTCCCGGAAGGGATCAATATTAATGTATTTTCCTCTGCATTGCCCTGAGATAAGTTTACCTTCCTCACTGATATCAGTGTCTGAATTGTTGAATAGTCTTTAAAAGTTAAATTATCTTATGATGACTTTGATGGAGAAGAAGAGACTCTCCTTTTAAAATAATACGTATTCTTTCAATAATACAGATTTGGAAACATTTTCTTTTGGAAGTAGTGACTTGTCTAAATCCTGAAGTAGTTGTTCCTGAAACAGATCTGATCTTCGTGGAAAAGTAAGAAGTTTTGGGGAAAAGCCGTATAGCTCTGGGGGTAGGCCTAGTCTCTTTGTTTTAATCATGGTCTTGAGTACATGGGATAAATGTATTCTCAGAGTTACCAGAGCAGAAATCCTGTTTGTATGTCGATTTAGTTACCAAGTTAGTACAAACTGGTTTTCTGGTGAAGAAAATTTTAGGAAAGATGTTCTGGCAAAACGTTCTTATTTCCAAGTTGTAGCTATGAATGTCTGATCAGCCTGGGGTTGTTTGTTGACAAGCTGTTTTACTGTAGTTCAAGGTTTTTAAGCAGTCTTTGCTGGAGAGGACAGAGGCTGAAATATAAAATCTCACAGTAGGGAAGCCCCTGTGTTCAGTGCTTGCTTTCTGAGAAATGAAGTTAGCAGTATAGTCACGGTCATGCTGGTGAAGCATATTTTGGCACTGCCTCTTGGCCTAGTTTGTGCAGAGCCATGTCATGGTTCTCAGTAAAAGTTGTGTCATAGTTTCAGTCTTGCTCTAAGGCTGGATGTTTCGGGGTAAAATGGTTGAGAACTCTCTACTGAGTAATTTATATCATGTAATGTTCTGCCAAGGATACATCTGCTTCAGAAAGCTGTTCCTGAAATTGGCTGCAAATGGAAAAGCCAGCCTGCTTTCATGGTCTGAGGAGCAGGACTGCTGGGTCACAGTGCAAGTGGTAGGATGTGAGAGAGAACCCAAAGCAGCCCAGGTTTTGTAACTTGGGAGGGGAACAAAAGGAAGTCTTGGGAGGAGAGGCCAATGATATGAGATTTTTGCTCATAAAATTTTTTCTCTCTTTCACCTTTGTGACCTACTGCCTTCTAACAAGCTTGGCCAAGTTAGTGCAGTATGTGTGCAGTATGTTCCTCAGGGGTCTGTGCTGGGTCCAGTTCTGTTCAGTATTTTCATTGATGACATGGATGAAGCTATTGAATCTTTCATTAGTAAATTTGCGGACAACACTCAGCTGGGAGCGTGTGTTGACCTGTTGGAAGATAGGATGGCTCTACAGAGAGATCTGGAACGGTTGGATGGATGGGCAGAGTCTAACAAAATGAGGTTTAATGGGTCCAAGTGTCAGGTCCTGCACTTTGGCCACAATAACCCCCTGCAGCGTTATAGGCTGGAGACGGTGTGGCTGGACAGTGCCCAGGAGGAAAGGGACCTGGGAGTTGTGGTCAGCAGCCGGCTGAACATGAGCCAGCNGTTGAGGTGTTGGGGCTGGGTTGGACTCGATGACCTTGAAGGTCTCTTCTAACCTACACATTCTGTGTTTCTGTGTGTGCTTTGATTAGTGTTGGTGTCAGCTGACTAGCTGTGTTCAGATTTTTGTGGAATCTGCTCCCTCTGTAACTCTAATTAAATGGCTTTGGCTGTTTCCTTCAGATTTCCTATTAGTTGTGATACTCATATTTTTAAAAATATTTGACTAAAACCATAGTAAGACCTTCCTCACCAAAACTGATGTGTTTATGGAAGTCGTATTGTATGTGATCCTGTTACTGAAGTCAGGAGATTTGTATGTTCCTCTCCAGCCCCATGGAGGTGAGATGAATCCCCTGCATCCAGATGGCAGCTCTTACTGAGGAGGACCACTGCGGGAAGCTGAAATAATGTACTGAGACTGCCTCTGGGAGTATGTTGGCTTTGCACATCCCTCCTTAATGAAAAGGAAAAATAAGTGTACTAGGGAAAGAATCACCTTGCAGATAATAATTTCTTCTACAAGTGTTAAGCAAAATGTATGTCTGCTCCATTTTTGGAGAATGGGGTATTTTAATGTTGTAAATCTGCAAAGAAAGTAGTGGATATTTGAGGTGTGGATGGATAAACCTCTCTAAATTAAAATATAGCTTTGCACTTGCCTTTTATTTTTCAATTTCTACATTCTGATGCAACATAAACTGTAAAATCCCAACCGTCTTTTAAGTTTTTTTTTAAATTTCCTTTCCTAATTAGAAGTTATGGACTCCCACCCCAATCATTAGAAGACTGGGCTGATTCAGATCCATGCTGCGTGAGTTCAGCCTGTTATCAGATACTACTCTAGGCAATTAATTTTTTTCAGTTCCTAGGTAGCTAGAATAATTTACCTTTTGCTGTGAATCAAACTTACAGGCAGTAGTATTTTTTCCCCCATACCCTTGCAGGCCACTTTAATAGAGGTGAGGATCAGTCTAAAAGCACTGCTTTAGAGGAAGGCAGCAGATGAGCTTTTGGTAGAGAAGTTTCTTTGCGGTGTGGTGGTTGCATAGAGGGGGTTGGGCTGTCTCTGTGGCCAGCCCTTGGCAAATGGCCTTGCTTAAAAAGTGTGAAGGAGTAGCTTTTCCCTATTGTAGAAGCTTTACGATATTCCTAAATCTTTGATTTCTGAACCACACTTGAAATCAGAGTAGTTCTTCACAATGTTTATCCTTTTGTAGATGTGGCTCAGTTGATACCATTGCTGTTTATGCCTTATGTGAACCAAAACGCTGGTGCTTATTTCTGTGCGTCTCCTTGTTCTTGTAGTGTAGGACTAGAAGGTTTTTTTATTTTAACTCAAATCAGTTTTGTTCATCTGTAATTGAATCTTCAAGATACAGCCTTACTATAAGGACAGTGGTAGTGAATAAGATTTACTTGTATTTTTGGATCTTGTGAGCTTGAAGCCTATGGGAGTGGATCGTAATTTATATCTTAAAATTGTGGGAAACAGCGGACAAAAAATCAGGAAAAATAGCTGTTGACCAGGCTTTTTCACTATGTGTATCTTGAGAGAAACTACTAGAGCAAGATTTCTTAAACTTTTATATTATCTTTTGGAAAGAAATATTAATGAAGACTATTTTCTATTTTCTGGTTAAAATGGTGGAGAAGTTGGATGAAAGCAATGGAGATATGCAAGTAGTATAGAGAGTCTTCTAAAATTGGCTGAAAGAAACTGCATCTTTCTAATGTTTTTGAACTTTATTGCACTTGTAGTGATGAGGTAACACAGTGTTCTAGAGTGTTTCATTAATGTAGTAGCTGTTGAAAGATTGCCATTGTGTTTGTTTTGCCCACTTCCTGTTTACTGGATTCCTTGTTTTCATGAAAACCGAGAGGGGGGGAAAAAGTATTATGAAACTTCCGTCTAATTTGTGAATAAACGTTGGTTTGCATCATTCTTAATTGACCTGAAATTGGACCAATGGACAGAGCTGAGCTTTACTCTTTCATGGTCCAGTAGATGCCATTTTGGACATGCTTTTGGAATCATTCTGCACACTGTCGCCTGGGAACCCTTGTTTAAAACATAATTGCCCCCTTACTTTCTGCAAACCAAAATTACAGCCGTCCCTTAACATCTAGCTTCTGGGAATTATAGTGCATAAGCTTATTTTGTGTATGTCTTGATTAGTGATTGATATTTAATTGCATTTTTCAGGGGAATAAAATCAGCAGTGTTGATATTACAAAATGACAAAACATCCTCCGAATAGAAGAGGGATCAACTTTGAGGTGGGAGCCCAGTTGGAAGCCCGTGACAGATTAAAAAACTGGTATATTTTTAAAACCATTCATGTTATATTAACTTTTAAGTCTTTAATATCTTAAACATTTTGTACTGGTACAGTATTTAAAGTTGTAGTCATTGGTTTGTTGGAAAGTAGTTAATTTATAAAAGTTTATATACCAGTGACTGAGATGGGCAATAGATGCTGATATGTTTTGCTGGCCCTCTGGAAGTCTACTGGTGTTGTGTCTGGGAATAGGACTGCTCCTAAATCTAGCTGGACTTCAGCCTCTTATTCTCCTGAATTCACCCTTTAAGTTCTGTGCTATACTTTATATTGCAGAGCAGATATTGTGGAAGAATAAATTCTTTGCAGTACAGAATATCCTTGCTGCCTCCTTTCCTGGTGCTGTTGTGAATTCATAGGCTCTAAAATCTGATTGAATTTGTTAGTCCTGTGCTCATATGAGGGTAGTCAGCTTTAGAATTAAAGAGCTGTGTGGGGAAACATGTTCCATGCTAACAAGTCCGGTCTGGTGCCTGTCTTGCAGCCCTCAGCTGTGAGGAAGAATATTTTTCTTCCCTAACCGCTGCATTAGGAAGATTAAAAAGAGCCTAATAATTACTTGGGCTAACTTTGAACATTTCAGGTTGTCAGCTCAAAACTTAGCATTTAATAATTCTCAGTGAATGAGAGATAAAATGAAAATTGCCAAAGGCATCTTAAATACAGGAATTAATTTGGTTTTGTTAGCTCGTCTAGATAACGTCTCTTTCTGGAAATCAGCTGTAGTTGATTTTTATTAAGAAGTCTGTGTGGGTTAGATATTATTGTACTTAAAGCTCTGGAACCTGCCAACTGGTGAAGTGTACAAAGTCAATATTGAAAACCATATGGACATCTCAGGAGGACAGTGTACTGCCTTAGACGCAGGGGGCTTATTCCAAAATCTTGGTTGCATGCAGAGTGTGTTGTCTCCAGGTACAAGGGCATTGGAATTGTGAAAGTGAGAAAACATAGCTCTTACCGTAAAGAATGTCAAGTATGAACATTAAATCCTATTCACACATTAATTTGGCTTACCTGTGTAACCAAGAGTTGTGTAGGTAAGCACTGGTCTCAACCTGCCTGCATTTGTGGTACTCTTGGAGTTTTGTTAGTACGGCAAAAAAATTAGTCAGGTTTACAAAAATAAGATCTATGAGACTGTCTGTAGTGTAGGCTCTTTAAAGATGCAGTTTGGCATAGCTGATGTTTGAGTAAGGCTAATAACTTGTGTCCATGACTGTTATCCTTCTGACGTGTTTGCTCAACAACGATGTCTGAGTGTACATAACTCTTGCATGGGAAAACTTTGTGGGGGGGGGAATTCAACAACCTGCTCTACTTTCTGCATATCCCTTGGCTTAAATTTGAATTTTGGATATGCTTGTTGTTCCATGTTCTTTGGTTTTTGTAAACACCTTTCATACACACAGGGCTTTGCAACTCTGGTCTTATAACTTCGGTTATGAACTCTGCAGTTCTGAAGTCTTTTGTTTTCTTGCTAAGCTTTGAATCCTGTATTGTGTGCATTTGCATTTTCAGGGTTTCAAAATCAAAATTTTTAAGAGCTGGGGGCTTAGCAAAACTGTCAGTGCTGACACAACTCAGTGGGTGTGGATTTGTGGAGGACAGCAGACTGTTTTTTTTTCTCTGTTGCTTTCATCTGTCCCTGTGCAACCAGGACTACTCCGTGGTTTGGTTACAGTGCACCCCTGTGGGGGCACAGGATATTCTGTTTGTTGACATTTGCTTTTCCCACTGCTAGACCTTTGGAGGTCCAAACTTTTCTTGTGTCTACTTTTGTTGCTGTGTTGGCACTAAAACATAGTCACACATCTCCTGTTTGGTTAAAGTGCTGGCTTTGATTTCTGTTCTCAGTACCAAATACATCAGTCAATTCATGGGCCACTATTGCCAGTCCATTGGCAGTGATGCTTTGGAAAATATTTCATGTCAGAGTGTCATATACTTCTCTTTCATGTCAGTTGCTTGTGCCCCAAATTGCTAGTGAAGTACTTCCAGAGTGTTTGGATGTGTTGTCAACCCTAGTGAAGAAAAAAACATTGTATGCCAGCAAAGTAGTCAATGTGGAGCCTGCTCCTTGTCAAGTGCAAAGTGAATTTTACATCTTTACAGCTTGTCCCAAAGGTTGCTTTGTTGTATTTGGAATCATAGCATATTGGCAGTACACTGCAATTCCTGGTGCAGTTGTCTGTCATGTCCTATACTCAAACTCCAGGGAGTACACTGGTGTTTTTGATGTTTGACTGATGTTCTTAGGGTTTGAGTTGACGCATCAAAATTGTCTTGGAAGATTTGTCTGTTTGCCTCAGGTTGCTATAGGGAGAGAGCCTCTGTGGATGCTGGAAGATCTCTTGATAGATAGTGCTGGAGTTCAGAGGATGAGGAAGGGGGACTGCTGCAGTAGGGCAGCCCAGAGTGGAGGGATCCCAGAGTGGTTGCTGTAGCCATGGACATGGGCACATTGCCCCAGCTAAATTGACTTTCTGAAACCTTTTGCATTGGATCATTTAAACTGATTGCATAGTGGCTACTTGCATCCTGTCTTCCTGAAAAGAGGATAATTGCACTGGATGCCTGCAATAGACAAATGATACTTCTTGTTACCTTGCAATGACACCTCCAAGTTTTTCTATTCTAATGACACCTCCTAGTCTATGGTCTGAGTAAAATGGATGTGAAGGGGCTTTTGATTCTGGTCAGAGCTCTTCAGTAATACTGAGAGTATGGTGCTACCCTGTTAAGATTCAGATTGTCAGTCCCATGAGTTCAGTTGTTCGTGCTGTCAGGAATTGGTCTAAGTACTGAAAAGATGAACCACTATAGCTGTTGTCTTTCACAGTGCTGGTTGTCCTTGATGCCTCCTTTCCTCTCTGCATTGCTTTGACTACAGTAAGCTTGTCCCTTCCTAGTTCCAAGGGAGTGGGGGTTTATGGCAATTCCGTTTTGGTATGTAGGAAGAGAAAAGGGAAACAGACTAGTCCAGGGAATTTCCAGATATTTACCTCTTCCCAGAAGAGGATAGTTTTACATTTGTCTACCATAAACCCATTTTCATACTGTTTGCTGTGCTTTGACAGCTGTAGTCGGAAGTTGTCAGTCATTGCTAACCATAGTCTATTCAGTTTCTTTGAGCTTTTGATTGTCACTTAGGTTCTTAGAAAACTAATGCCAGCAGTTTGGGCATCTTAGTGATTTTCCCTTACTGTTTAGCCAGTTCATAAGTTCTTGAAAGGTATGCGCTCATCATTCCTTTCAAATTGAGCTGGAAAACTACTTGTTTTGCCCTGCCTGTATGTTGCAAGATGTCTCCGATTTCACAGTTGTAGTGGTTTGAAAGCAAACCAAGTGAGAGGCTCCAANAAGGGGGGGACAACTACTTCAACAATTGGATTGAACAGTTCATGAAGATGGTGATAGAATACTTTGTGTACATCCCATACTACAACCCAGGGCAACTGTGTTTCAGATAAATATTTAAATCAGTACCATTTGGGAATTTCTTACCCAGGATCAATTAGCTGTCTTGAATACCCATTGAGTCAGCTGAATACTTCCTTTGTTGTTTGGGGGAGGATATGTTGGGCTACCCTGGACGTATCTCAGTTGTGCTCTGGGGCCTTAACCAGGCTTCAGCTATTGGCCTTTCACTTTGTGTGTCCTCTCATAGTAAATTCTTTTTTATAAACATGTCTGAAATTAAGTTACCTCTACCATTATGTATGTTCACAGGCTGTTTGGAGGAAGTGTATGGATAATGCACTATTACTCTTCTGTATAGATCTGTGAGCACTTACGCCTCCTAATGAGGTATGCTTGCTCAGTTCTGTGGCAGATGTGGAGGAAGGAAGCTTGGCCTCTCAGTGTGTGGTGCTCAGGGCTGTTGAGGACCCGTGAACCTTTCTGCTTTGTTTTATAGCTGCCAGTGGTCTCATCGAAAGGAAGGTGGTGTCGTAGAGAGGGGGCTGTCGGAGTTCATGGATAGGTCTGCCACAGCTTCCAGTAGGTTTACTGCTCCAGTCAAGAGCCCTGAGTATATGTTAACTGATGTTTATTGCTTCAAACTGAGATGTTCAGGCTTTGCAGCTTGTTCTCCAAGAACTGACAGCTCTAGCTCAACCATACTTATTCAGGTAGACTGAAATTTTGCCTCGTTGTCAGATATGCTTTTCTTGATGATATTGACTCCCATTAGTGAAGTCGGATAGGTGCAGATGGCATTGATGTTTGATTCTGGAGTGACAGTTCTGGTGGAGAAGGTTCCTCCTTTTGCTAGATATGAAGCATGGAACAGTCTTGCATCAAGTTAGTTGGCTCTTGTAACTTGGACTTGTCTCATCTCAGTGGTAGAAAGTGGACTGTGCTTCCCAGAGGTGGCTTGGACAGGATTATTAGCTTGCTACTGAGTCAGCACTCTGTCCTTTTTATCAGCTTCCCTCTTCATCCCTGAAAATCTAGACAAGTGCTAGGCATACTGCAGTCCTAATGGCAAGAGCACCCTTCTGGTTGCTATCTTGTTGAGAGGATCTGGGATTTTTTGCCTGTTTTTGCTGCACTTAGATTGTAGGGAATGGGATGCTGATTTTTGTCATTACCTGTAATCAGTGATATCCGAAAATAATAGGTTTAGTAGAACTAGATTGTGACTGTGGCTATTGACCTCTCATGAACTTGAGTTACCTAAATATAAAGTATCTTGATGGTCACAGGAAAGAAGTTTCTTTTTTTCCGTGAAGTTGGTAACCAGTTAGAGATGTCCCTGCCATAAGTATGTCCCATTTGAGTTCCTCTCCTCCACAGCCTTTGCTGCATACATTTTGGTAATCCATTGGCATGAACTAGTGGCATAGCTTGGCGTGTGTGGCAGTGAGTGTTAAGCAAGGCCTTAATCTGTAGTTGCAGTGTAATTCTCTAGCGTGGCCTGTTCGTAGCTCTTTGTGAACTCGTGACTGGACATGTCTTAGATCTGCTGGAGGATTTCAGTTGTAGGTAGATTTGCTTTCCCTTTGTGTAGGGTTGTAGAATGGTAGCATGGGTTGCATTTGAGTCTTAATTCTTATGTGTCTCGGCTTGATGCTTTTGAGATGTCACTTTTTTCTACTGCTTATTCTATCTTTCAGTGTGGTTTACCAGATAGAGTACTTGTGGATTTGAGTTTTGTCTTCAGCCCTTTGTTCTCTTGATGTTACTATTGTGGAAGGGAAAGCATTGTACTTGGAATGTTACCTTCAGTTAGGATAGTGAAATAGCTGTGATTTTGAAATACTGAAGTTACAAATTACCAATGCAATTTAAAGAAATACAGTCTACAAGGTTTTCCTGGTCAGAAACATTTGAATTTGATTCATCTCAGATTCTTCTACTTCTAATGTACTAAGAAATTTATATTTGAAAATCCCAGGATTTTGCAGTTGAAATTTAACTTTGAGAATCTAAAACTTAGATTACGTTTAGTGTGCCTGCTGGGTTTTTGCCGTTACGTAGGGTAGATGATTCATGATGCCTGGTGATGGATATCTCAGAAAAGTGAGTGTATTGACCCTCGGGTGTTACTCTTGGTAAGAGTGAACTGAAGCTATTGATTTTGTAAAATGTGACATTTCTAGATATAGGGAAGGTATTTCTGACTTCTGAATCTGTAGTTAAATTTCTTTTTCCACCCCAGCCTAAGAACTCCTTAGTTGTCTCCTTTTGCTGCAGCCAATGTTTGCATTTGCTGTTCAGTTTTGGATTTTCTTATGTGCTTTGCTCTGTCATTACGTAGCATCTTTATTGCTTATATAAGTGGTACATCAAATTAATAATAAGATTGGTTCATTTGTATAAAGTGTCTGAGACAGCTTACCTTATTCTTAATTAAAATATTTTAATCTACCTTTGACCAGGTATCCAGCGCACATTGAAGAAATTGATTATGAAGAGGGGAAAGTACTTATCCATTTCAAGCGCTGGAACCATAGATACGATGAATGGTTTTGTTGGGACAGTCCTTATTTGCGTCCCCTAGAGAAGATACAATTAAGAAAAGAAGGATTGCATGAGGAGGAAGGTTGTGCAGTAAGTAGAAATTAGAGGATATTTGTGTGTGTAACAGTTTAATGTGTTTTTGTGTGAATGATGACCTTTAAAATGCTTCAGTGTTGCTGTGTTACCTGCTGTGTAAATTTTATGATTTCTTTTAAACATTAGAAAGCTAATAATTGAAAGGTTTTAATAAGGTTGTATGTTTCAGTAATTCTCAGATGAAGATACTTCTAACTACTGTTTTGTAGGGATTTCATATCAATGATCAGGTATTGGCATGCTGGTCTGACTGTCGCTTCTATCCAGCCAAAGTTACTTCTGTTAACAAAGATGGTAAGGACTCCTGGTTTTGTCATGCTTTGTCGTCATGTATTTCTAATTGTGCTGGAACCTCATTGTTTAGGTGGAGAGGTACTATAGCAGATGAAAAACAGCTGTGAAAAATTGCATTTTATGTGTTTTAGTCATCAACTTTTTTAACCTCTTACCTTGTTTATGAGAGAAACTTTCTGCTGGGATATCCAGTCAGTAATTACTTTAAGTATATATGTGGGAAAAGTTGTTTCTTTAAATTTGTCGTTATTGCCTGTAAACTGCAATAAAACCTATTGTCAGAGCTGCAAAACCCCCTTAAAAATCAGAAGGGAAGGGGGAACTGTGAAGGATTTGTTCTAGTGCTGGGCTTGCTTTAGATTGTCTATGTTGTAGGATCAAGGAGAAAAGGGCTGTGTAATTATATATTGGAATATTCCACCAAAAATATTCGGGGGTTTTGTGAGTAAGGAGCATCTGAGGAGCAACTCTAAGATTAGACGTGCACCTTTATTTTGGCCAGAATTGTTCTAGATAACTTTGCTGTATCTCTCTGGCCTGTGATAGGAGTTCTGCATTGAGGGTTCTAACAACACAGGTAAGGCAGCTTTCATCTAGAGCTAATTGTGCTGCTGGAGTATTGAAACTGTTAGCTGATGCTGTGTTAAATAACTTCTGATCTTTGAACTCTTAGGCTTTGTTTTCATATTTTAGGTACATACACTGTGAAATTTTATGATGGTGTAGTTCAGACAGTCAAAAACATTCATGTCAAAGCTTTTTCCAAAGATCAGGTAAGTATGGTCTTTGTACAGCTAGTTTATTTTTAAATGAGCAGTTCAGGTGGCTAGATTTGGTGAATTATAAAACATGAAATTAATGAAAAACCTTTACTGCTAAAATACAGTATGTCTGAAATGAAGTCCCTTAAAATGAGAAAGGAGCTTCATTTCCTCTTCATTAAGGGAAATCCCTTAAAATGAAATGTAAATGTTTGTGGTATAATTTGCAAAGCTCTCAGATTCTTTAAATGCACCTCCTGAGCTAAAGTCATAGTTATGTAAGTAAAACAGATTTCTAAAAGTCATTGGAAAATTCAGAATGTGCATGCTAAAGCTAGTGGCACGTTTTTGAACCATGCTATGATTGTTTTACCTGTTCAAGATTACTTTAAATATATATGTCTTAAAAATAAAGGAGTGAAAATTACAGAGTGGACAGAAACTATTCTTTCCCAAAGTAACTGCTTAATATTAATGAGGCTTTTAAGGAAGATGGCTGTTAATCTTTCACCTCACAACTTTGGGAAGATCGGCTTTTTTAACTCTTCTTTATTTTTATTCTGTGGTTTGGCTGTTTTACCAACCCTTCACCTGCTCACTGCAGTGTGTTCAATCTTTAGCTCATGACAGAAAGTAGTAGCAAGCTAATTAAAAATAATAAAAACTGTCCTGCTGATGGTGTGAAGGAAGAAGTGCTGCTCTGTACTTCAATTTTCATGTACAGGCATGTATGAAAGGCTGACCAGGTTCTGGTCTTGAGTAACTTGGTTAAAACTTTTTAAATACCTGCTTCGGAACAATTTTCATTACAGGCAGAGTTTTAAGTTTGATCTCTTACCGCATATTCCTGTGTGCCAACTGCCTGTGGGTTTTTCTGTCATGCTCTCTGCCTTTAGTTTTCTGAAACTTTTAAGTTTGAGCAAAGAAATGGAATCTGTTCCCCCAGCACAAGTCTTAAACACAGATTCCAATAATGAATGTCAGTGGTGCAATTTAGATTTGTCACTGTTGTGAAAAGGTATGCCAGTCCTCCAGATTTCTGTATCTGCCAGGCTGGGAGGGAACACAATTTCAGATTTTCCATAAAGTGCCCTTAACAGTTTTTAAATGGTTATCATTTAAAAACTGGTGGGGTGGAAAGTTGGCTAATACTCACAAGTGAACTACTGCAGAATCTTCATTTCCATGAGAAATATTTTTATGATATTTAGCATTAAACAAAGGGAGTGGAACAATCTGAAGAAATACTCTGCATAAGAAAACAAAAATATTTTGTCCCTCCTTTAGGAAGTTCCATGATTCTGCATGGCTTTGGAGAGGTTTTGAAAGGAGATGGAAGGGAGTTTTGATTTGGTTCTTTTTGTTTTCTCCTTTTATCCTTTGTCCAAGAAGATTTCTCTTAGCCCAAGGGAATCTCCTAAGTTATGCTAGAACATTTCTTCTGTCCTTTCGTATAAAAAAGCATAAAGTGAGAATTTCCTAGTGAGCTCTATTTGTACAACCAGAAGTAAAATTAAAAAAAAGCAAAACAAAACCAAAAAAAACTTGAGCCACTGGAGTGCTCAAGATTCAGAAAAAAACAGGTACAGCAGTAATGTAGCAGCATGTTGGAAGTGGAGGGGAGGTGTTTGTTCCTGTTCTTCAGGAGGAGAGAGTGGAGGCATGAAGGCAACACATGGCTCGTGTCTTAGTACTTGTTAAGGAGAAAAAAATGCTTCAATTAGGCAGCAGAAAGAGAGAAGTTAGTTGAACTAAAGACAGTGTTGATGCATGACCAAATAGAAATTATTAATCCATGTGCAAAGGTAGAAGATTTCTGTTCATCTGGGACAGCCTGTAGCAGGATCCCTGGAAAGGGAAGTAAACATTATCAGCATATATCATCCCTGCCCCTTCCCAGTGATGTAATATAAAGCCTGATCACGAAAGGGGAAGGACATGGAGTAGCAGGGAGCTGTTGATACCAGGGGGTTTCTTCCTGGCCTGGTGTTACCCAGTAAGAACTATGGGGAAATGGGCTGGCAGTTGGATGTTGCCTCAAGTAGCGTGCTGGCCAGGGACTGTTAAGAATTTTCATGTCCTCTCATGCTGAACACAAATTACAGAAAAATTTTTAAGTTTTGTTTTTAAATTAAAATGTTTAAATTCTAACATGGTTCCTGACGACTTTGCTGATTGCAGTTGCTTTACGTGACTCTGCCTAGCAATATCAGCAGCAATGATTAGTGCAAGCAAACTATGTGTCTTTTGAATGAGACTCTTCTGTGAAAGGAAGAGACTTTGCACATCCGAGTGATTGAGCTGTTTGCTGTTTTCTGTGCTCCTGACTCCCACTCTTTCTGCAGTGTCTCAAGTAGGTTTTATGGAGTACTGCACAAGCTAGTAGGGCCTCAGCCTATGTCTGGGAACAAAGGAACAGCAAATCTCTTTTGCCATTGCGTAGTGAAGAATAGATTTCTTGTCCTCTCCTGTTCACATTGCACAGGTCCTTCACCAGTTTGGGTGCCTCTAAGTTTTAATCTGTGGGTTGCAATAGACTGTGAACTTTTATCACTTGAAAAATTGGACAAAGATGCAGATGTGTTTGCTAAATACGAAGGGGAGGGGTGACTTTTAGACTACAATGAGTTGATTTTCCTGTCATTCTCTTTATTCTAGAATATTGTGGGTGATGCTAAGCCTAAGGAAGGAGGTAATGAAATTCCGTCATCTCCTGAAAACCAGGAGAAATTTAAAGAGCAGAGGAAAGCAACAGGTAATGCCAAGAAAGACGAAGATGAAAAAACATTAAAGGCTGAGAAACGAGTTAAACAACCTGATAAAGAGGGAAAATTTATAGTCATCTCGGAAAAAGGCAAGATCTCAGAAAAGAATATATCTAAGAATGGAAAAGAAGATAAAGAGAATATATCAGAAAATGATATGGAATATTCAGTAGATACACAAATTGAGAAGAAGCCTGAGAATGACAAGGTAAAGAGTCCACAGGAAAATGCGAAAGAAACTAAGCGAAAGCGTGGCAGACCACCAATAACACCTCCTACAGGTATGTAGCGAAGCCTAAGTGTTTAGGCTTGTACCAGAACACTTTTAAACTTACCTAAAGGAGTAAGAAGTATCTTGCTTTTTCACAGCCTAAATCTCTAAAAACTCTTTAAAAATTTTTAGTTCATCTTTTTTCAGGACAGCCAAGAACATACTGAAGTTGGGAGCTTTGGTGGTTTGGTCAGAGTTCAGATTTAGACAAGTAACCATCATGTAATACAAAGCATACTTGTAGTAGGGTTAAGTACTACTATGTGGGTTTTAGAATGCCAGATGGAGCTGTATTTATGCAAGTCCCATATTTTAGATTGTAAGGCTTGGGAATTTGTGTTAGTGTTTCACAGCTTTCTATTCAATCGATTTTTCTTCTGTTACCTAAATCTGTAGAGCCAAGTTCTCAAACACTGCAGCCCATAACTTTGGAGTTGAGACGTCGGAAAATACCTAAAGGAGGTGATGTTCCATTGAAGCGTCCCAGGATTGAAAAAAACTTGTGTAAGTTTTTTGGTATTCTGCTCTCACACTATGTATGTGTGTATAAATATAAAAGCTCTTCAGGCTTAATGGGTGGGGGAGGGATAAAACGGCTGTGGTGTTAATCTTGAACTGTCATAGATGCAATGAGTGAAATTGCACCTGTTTTTTGCCATTCATGTGTGGCATCATCATGCTGGAATTCCACCCTAAATCTTGGAAGTTGGTTTTGGATAACGGAGGCACATGTTGTGAGCCTTGATGCAGAAGGTCATAGATGTAGGGGTGGCCTCCAATATATAGAAGGCTATAAAAGCCTTAGAAGTTGTAGAAACTCTTGAGTTACTTGATAGAGGATTAGAGCAGGGGCACTGTAATACTATGTAAATATTCATGCCACTGCAATCAAATAAAGTCTGCTTTATCTTGTGCTGTGTGTGGAGGGTGAAGCATTTGAGTCTGTTGATGAAGAAAGAAAATTAGATTCTCTGTAGCAGTGTCATGACCAAGGAGATGAAGATCTAAAGAAAGCCCTTTCCCTTTCCCTTATACCACAGTCTTAAACTTCAGTGTGTATAGGTTATGTAGCTTAGTCATGGCTGTTTGTGTGTCTGAATTGTCTCATCTAAGTCCTGATACTACTTAGGTCTGTGGAACAGCTTGTTTAGACCAGCTCCACTATAATGTGATGAACACATCCCCACTGCTCTTCAGTATGCTTCTCTGTGCATTTTACTCAGTGGAATTCTTTTTCTCAGTTAGAAACTACTAATATACTGATCTGTATTCATACTTCAAATCTGTTGCTAGAAGGAAAATGGTGAGAGCTTTTGCTGTATTTTAATGCTTATTTGTTACATATTATTGTAGCTTTTACAAAGGCATAATTATCCAGGCTTGTTAGTTTTTGCTATTAGTCTTAATCCTTAAAAAACACACTTTCAGAGGAGTCACAGGGAGGGAAACACTTGAAAGTTTGCTTGTGATCTGCTTGTACTCCTGTAACTGCATGGTACCATTAAATACAACCGTTCCAGCTCAGGAAAAATTTAAGAATTCTTCAGATAATGCAGAGAGAGACCAGATCAGGAGGCGATCTTCAAGACTCTCATCCAGTATTAGCCATGAGATTTTAAATACAGATCTTGTGACAACTTCCACGGAAATTCAAACTTGGAAAGATGCAGTATCTAACCAAAGTGAATCTGAGAAGGGTAAGTGCCTTCGCAGTGTACTCTGGATTTTTGTGGTGAGGTGATCATGTAGTTGTTGCAGGGTCTATATTTTCAGCTGCTTAACCTGCAGGCTCCATATCTGCTATTAAAATGTTAATGCATCAGCAGTGCAGGGAAAACGCACAGGACTCTGTCGCTCTGCTGTCATGGTTGCTTTTGGCTTTTGATTTCCTTTCTATCAGTAACCTTACCACTTCCCGTGGGTGGTGGGAGCTTTTCCAGCAAAAGAGAGCTCCATGGGCTGTAAAAATACGCAAGGAATGGTTTGGTTTGGGGTTTTTTGGTTGGCTGCTTTTCTTTTATAGGGAATGCAGGTTCTGATTGTGAAAATGAGGTATTTTCAAAGTTTTAACACTTTCAGATTGTAGAAGTAATAGCCCAAGTACTAAACTCAGAGTACTTACAGTTTAATCTTTCTGTTGAACACTAAAAGCATCAAATGGGTTTCCTCCCAAATTTTACCCTAAACCAGGACAACAGGGTGGAGATAACACTCCCTTTTATGCCCTATGCTTCACTGCATTTCCCTTTTGAGGGAGCTGTTGTAGTGGTTTGAGGAGATCTGTCCTATTCTGGGCTATAAACAGTTAGCTTGTGTGTTTCTAAGCAGCTGTAAATTTATAGGGGTACCACAAGTTAGTTGTGTTGCAAAAATTTTGTGTGACCAAGAGCAAGCAGTCAAGAGCATGGATGGGTATTTTTCTCTATTATAATGTGATGAAGATTTCCCCCTCCCCCAGTGTTCTGCAGTGTACTTTTGTATGCATTTTACTCAGTGGAAATTTTTTTCTCATTCTAGTCCAGTTAGAAATTCCTGTTGAATCTGACCAAAGTTTCACTGAACAAGGATCACCTGGAAACACATCACATAGCACAGCACTCAGTACAGACACCAGTTTGCAGGAAGAAAAAGCTGAAGACGCCAAGTCTTCCTCTGTTCCTGTCAGAACTCAAGAACCTTCTGCTGCTACAGGTTCAGGTTTTTCATATTTAATGTTAATGCATTTCTTAAGGCAACTGACATCAGGTGTTTTGTTCTTGTACAAGTGTTAAAATTGTGCATTCTTGCAGTGTTAACCTTGATAAAAAATGGTATATTTTTATTCCTTGTGGACTCAGTTTTAATCTTATGCTTTCAAGTTGGACAGCAATCTTAAAAGTGGAAATCAAAAATCTTAAATGACTGGGTATAATATTTTCAGCATGAGTGATGAAGTTAACAAAATGCTTGTTTTCAGTGTTTGGAATTCTGGGTTACATTGAACTTAACACTGTAAGAGGTCAGGTTCTTTTTTCCTTAACATGCTGCAAGTATGTGGTAATATTACAGTTACTGCGGTTTGGGACTCTTGATTGTGCATTTTTATATCCTTGTGTTTAGACTTGGAGGCTTTAGTGCAAATTTATGAAATAGTTCAAACATTTTAGTGTCAGTCTTAATATGTATATACTCTATTTTCTCTTAGCTGGGGAGCGTTCTTATCTTGCCTTTTCAAATTAAAATTTCCTATGCAGATAGTAGACTGTCAAAACATGGTGCTGTCCTGTGATTGTTTCTCATAACTTTAATCTTTGGATCTACAGGTAACTGGGGAAACTTGAAGTACATATTTCCTAGTTTATGCCTTATCAAACAAGTTTAATTTTAAGTGTAACAGAGCATTTGGAGAGATTTACAGTTGCTCAGCATTGCTGGAGTAATTTCTGTGTGTTGTTTGTTGGTTATTTTAAATTTCCCTCGTTTGCACGTATCTTCTTTCACTCACTCTGGTGCAACTGTTCAAGTGACATGTCCTCTCCCTTTCCACTAATGGGTACCATCAGTGGAGGAAGGAGCTGACCTGTTTCCTTCGCTGAGGTTGGTTGTGTGAATGGTCTTCTACTGTTTAGAAATTTGATCTCCTTTGAAATTGGCCTCCTTCAGCTATTGCTGAGCATTTGTAATTTGGGTTTTAACTCAGTAGAATTCCAACTGAATGTGTAATATTTGCGTGTGTGGTGTCATTCACACTAATGGAATGTGTAGGATGTGGCCAGAGCTTGCTTCATTAGATACAAGCAGGAAAACTGTGGGAACAAGGCTAACACCTACCCAAAGGCTCTGATAGGGTTTGTGCACTCTTTTTCCTGGCTCTTCTGTCAGGACTTGAGCAAGCTAGATTAAAGTTAATTTGAGAATGTTCACTGACATTGAATTCTGATCTGGAGTACAACACTGGTGGTACCTAAAAATCCACACTTCTGAGCGTGGATTTTATTTTATTTATTTGAAAGTTGTTTCAGTTAGCATTAGAAATCAGACATGCACCTCAGTGGACATCCAGATGTGGCAAGCAGGTGTTTTTGTTGTAGAACACTCTTAAGGATTAGGGATAAAAGCTATGCGGGGTCTTTGAGTAAATACTGTCACCTGAAATCCAAGTACAAGAAAACTACATTTCCATACTTAAACAACATTAAAAATGTTAATAACAAGCAGTTCTAGATGAAGATTTTAAAATTCATAGATTCTATCACAGATAAATCCTTTGTAGTTAAAAGTGGATCTGTGTTCTCCTCCCCATACTCTGTCTTGGTTGTGGGGTTGTACCAGTATGCCCCAGTGCTGATGAGCTGCCTGATGGGGGAACAGCAGGGCTTGGTCTTTTACCTGGTAGTGGTGCATGTGTGTAGCAGCATGACAGTGACAGGTGCCTCTAGGTGGGATCTGAAAATGCCTCTGAAAATTGCCAGAGGCTTCTGCTCTTGTGGAGGGGTAGATATGTTGCAGAGCCCAGACATGCTGTCCTAAAAACAGCTGATGTTGGAAACTGGGAGCTGAATTAACACATTTATGGATGATTATCAAGGGAACAGGTATGCTCCAGATAGAATAACTGTGTGTCAGGCAGCTAGGTTCATTATATTCTCAGTCTGCCATGTGTTTTAAAGAGATTTGGGGCTTGGGAAGGGGCAGAGTACACTGTTGAAGAGTATGTGGTGTGTGTGGGAGAAGAGGATATCCATTGTATATGAGATTCCCACAAAGTACAACATAGAAGTTAGTCATTGGTAACTTTTCATACGTAGAACAAAGGCAGTATTGTAACCCAGTATTACCATTATTATTTGTCTGTAGACTTTAATTCTAGTCACTTAGTGGGAATTGTCTTCTTATAGGAAAATACTGTAAAACCTATCTTTTCCTCAGTGTGATATGTTAGTGTTATTTTGGCATTGTTGAGTAATGCATGCTGGTAGTACAGATTTTACCTTGCATGATGTATAGGAAGAACATAATTTTTATAGCATTTGGATATCAGGAATTTTTAAGGATGTGAGCACTCCTTTTAAAGGGTGTTTCTCTAGTCACTGGTTGGTAGATGATTCAAGATTCATAGTGGTTGCAAGGTCAGTTTGCTGACATTTGTAAGAGCAAGCGCAGTCTGGAGTCTTCCTTTGGCTGAGGTGTTTTAAAATGTAACATGTTCCGAAAGGGCGATAGAACATTGCTTGTCAAAACTGAAGTTCCCTTTTTAAAAGTTTCCACAAAGTTCTGAATAATTACATGTATTGAAAGATTAAAACCCTATTCTGCTGGCTTTTGGCACCTCTAAAGACAAGGGACCAGAAGTGATGATCAAAATTTAGCTAAATCAAGCTGTCTTTCCAAAAGACATGTGACAGTCTGTTGGCAAATTTTTGCAGCCAGTTAAAGCTCTGCATGTATCCAAAACCAGAAGCATTCCACAGCTGTTCATGTGACTTTACTCTTAAAAATTCCTTTTACTTTAAAGGTGAGCTGCCTTTGCTTTGCACAGATCTGCTGTCATGTTTGTAGTTGTATTTGCTAGCATTCTTGAAATTACTTACTTATTTGCATAGACTTGCATCAGGGACCCTATTTGCCTTATACTTACACCTACTTTTCTAGTTTTGTTCACTTAGCTTTGGGTTTCGGTTAAGGAGAAGCATAAAGAGCTTTTCATCAGTTTGAGAGAGCTGCTGTTTCTCCTGCAGCTCACCTCAGTAGGCTTTAATCCCTTCAAGGTAGCGTGAAAGTTATGTTTGTGAGCCTAATAATACATGGTAGGTAAATGAGTCCATCTTGCCTTGCTGACTTAAAGCTCTCTAGGGTGAGGCACCACAGTCTGGTCACAGTGTTTCAGTTATGGGTCAAAGTGCAGGTAAAGCCTTTACATGCCCCCCACCTGGTCCCCTCCACAGGTACGTTGAGGTGTAAGTGGTGCACTGCAAGGCTTACATGCTTTACTGCCCAGTACAGGCTGCTTTTATTGATACCAGTTTATTTCCAGCACAGGGGGAAGCTGTTGAGTGGAGGGCCATAGGAAATACTGTCTTGAGTAGTTCTTGCAATGCCAAATAATGTTACATCTCAACCCCACAAGTTTATAAATATGTAATGATCAGTTATTATTGATGCTCTTATGTATTTCTTACACTAGGCATTTTCTGTGGATTCTGGATGCAGTGGAAGTTCTTGGATGCTGTCTTTACCTAAATTAGCTTGAGAAGAGCAGTTACGCAAGATGGTTTTTCACAACTGAGATATTGAAAGAGAGAGGATTTTTGAAAATAGAGGAAGAAATGTAGTTTGAGAGCTGAAATGATGAAACACTTGGCGAGCTCAGGAAAAACAACATAAGATTTCAGGAGAAATAAGTTGAATGACATAAGTAATTAGTGAGGACACTGGCCCGGTGGTGTGAAGTGGTCCACATACACAGTGTAAAACCTGTCAGCTCAAGCGTGTTTGTTACCATGACCTATCATGAAGATAATGCACCAGAGAATACGAGTTCTAGAGAGTTTCAATGTGTTTAACTTAACAGCAAGTGAAGAAATAATTTTATCTTCACTTAATATTTCTTGGGAGACCAGGAAATAGAGAGTGAAGGTCTCCTCGTTTTAGCAAGCAATTGTGTGTGGAGGTCTAATGGCTCAAAACTGCAGTAAGGCCAGCTTTAAGCAGGGGAAAATGGGAAGTTCTGTGCACTGCTGGCTTCTTGGATTGTTTACCTGGGTGTTGCAGGAGATGCCACAGGATGGTAGACCTTCAGTCAAGGTACCATGCTGCTGCCAAATATTCCTGTCCCAGCAGGAGTCATGTCAAAGAGAGAATTGACGATGGGGTAGAAATACCTCTGGTGGACTTGGAAGCTTCACACTGGATGCTGTGCATTTTACAGTGAACTTACTGCTGAACATGGTCATAGCTTGACCCTTGGATAATTCAGCCCAGTGAGGAGGGTTGCTGACTGGAACATGAAGGAATGTTTCTCTGTGTAATGAAACTTAAGGACACACTGATGTTTGACCATGAGCGTCTGTGCTTAATGTTGGAATGGCTGACTGAAAAGCAGAGGAGGAGTTTGAATTTTGGTTATAATCATGAGAGAAACAGCAGATGTCAATTTACCATTCACTTTCCTCTGTACTCAGAGAAAATACTGACCAAGCTCCTCTGTAAAGGCAAGTGCTTGAAAATCTGAACACAATACACCAAACCTGTTTCTCTAGAAACCAGTTTTAGTGCCATGTGTTGTAAGCAAAAATTCTTTTGTGTAAGGATGATAGATGCCCCTTCAGGTGTTTGTGTAGGATGTCGTTTTCAGAGCTCACTGAGCATGGGCTCTCCAGAGGCTCCATTGGAGGGCAGAGTTGGTTGTCAGCTTCCTACCGTGCCTGGGTGACAGGGAGTTCTATTGTGCTACTTGTAAAGGAAGCAAATGTAGTGATGGGAATGATTGAAGCTTTATTTCAAATTTTGTGGGATCGTCTGTATTTTTATTACTCTGAATACATTCCTTTTGCACGTTGCAGTAAGTTTTTTGTGTGCTTCCTTTCCCTTTGCCCCATGTCTTTGTTATCCCTATTTCTAACTTCAGCTAATGCAATCCTTTCCTTTTCTAACTTGAAGCTGATCAGTTAGAAGCCATTCCCTGTATCTTCTCCAGAATCTGTCTGGCTCAGTATAGGGGAATTGCTCTGAGCTTGGATGCACGGTCTCATCCTGACAGTTGTGTGATGGTGTAATACTTTCCCTTGTAATCTTTGTAATGTTTTTTTGTTAAGTCTTTGGACTCCCATTACTCCCTTCTGCTGCAGATGTTTTGCAGCTTCATGTTAGTTCTTAAATACTAACAAGTTCTCAGCATCTGTAGTCCCAAATGCTGGGGTTTTTAGTTTACAGTCAGGAGAACCTTTCTGTGTTTGCTTTCACTAAACCCACAGGCCATTCCACTAAACCTTCCTGAAACACTTTTCATTCTTCCTGAATGGAGCTTTTGATTGTCAGCAGTATATTTTGATTTTGGTATTGGCAAACTTCATTATTCTGCAAGTGTGAGTCTGGCTTTGCTGCAGTCTTATTGATGTTCCTGTCAGCATGTTTTTAACATGGCTATGCCACAGTGTCTTCCTTCTGGTCATCACCAGTGTGAAATACCCAAAACTGTTGTCTTTCTTTGTACAATTTCCTTCTCTAATTTCACTGCATATGCTTTTTTTTTAACCAGCTTGGTGTTGCATATGACTTAATCTTTCCCTATGCATCAAGGTACAATTACTCATGTTTTCTTCATGTTAAAGGTTTGTTTGTACATGGTACTTTAAGGCTGGGTATGCCTCAGATAGAGCTGTCTAGGATGCTTCCCTGCCCTGTGACAACCTTTAAGTCTGCTGCTGAGTAACACCATTTTTGTTGCTGCATGCTAAAATCCTGGGAACCAGTGGTACTGTGTTTTTACTCCAGGATTGTGCTGACACTGCCTTTAGCACTCCTGTTCAAAGCCTTTTTGCACTTACAGAAAATCTTGTTCATAATGTTTCTTGCTACTTTTGTCCCTTGTTTACAGCTATTTCTAATAGAGTATCTTAATTTTCATTCATGTGCTGCATCCCTTCAGTTTTAGTCACTGTTGCTAGGTTTGGGTTCTTGCAGTTAAACACTTCTTTCTTAATCATGTAAGTTGAAAACTCTTGTAAATTTGGAAATAGCACTTTAGTACCAACAAAGCAAGTTGAAAATTTATCTTTGGAAGCTGGTTTTTTGAAATGATACCTCTTTTCCATTGTCTTCTAGCTGGAGAGGGTTTTTTTGATGCTGTGTGTATGTTAGTGATGAATAATTGCCTAGATCCATTTTCATCTGTTTCCTCATTTTTACCTCTCCTGTGTTGCATTGAGTACAGGTACTGATGACAGTAAATCAGTAATCTGATTTAGTTCAAAATGTTTGGGAATGGAGGACTTTTGTATGTTTCTTAGCAAAAACATGAACTAAAAGTTTCTGAAATTCATGATAGATACAGCCCTGGGTTGCACAGCAGTGCTGTGTGGAATAGGTGCCTTAAAATGTTACATTTGAATCTTCAGGCTTTCCTTGCTTTTTTGAGAAACTAAGTAAATATAGCTGATAGGGAACATTTTGTAACAGATGCAAGCGAGTTTGTTTTTCATTGCTGCTTAAAAATGGAAATAAATTTCAATTTTACTTTAAAAATGTTCTGACATACTGCTTCTGTTGTCTTTGGAAGTAACCAAGCTTTGGTGGTGGGACTGTGCATCCAGAAAGCAGGTAGCAAAATAACTGTAAGCAGAGGAGCAGAACTATTTTCTTGCTTTCGCCAAAAGTATGAATAGTTGTGAACAAATAATCTTTAGTGTTCGGATTTAGGGATGTCACCTCTGTGTGATTCAGTCTTTTATCTTTAGGAGCACTATACAGTGATACCAGCTGTTGGGCAAGGACTCAGGGCAGCAAAATATTGTAACTTCCTGATAAAAACAGTGGCATCATGACAGTTTTTATGAGCAGTGTAGAGTAGAGTTTTCCCTTTAAAGTTACTAATCTTAAAGGAAGATAAGGCATTAACATTTTGTTTTTAGCATTTCATAGCTAATATGTGTGAACACATGCTTACTTTATTTTCTGCTGTTTAAGTTTAGGAAACCATTTGGTAAATATAGCATATGCATGGGGCAATTTATCTGTTTTGTTCTTACAGTAACAAAACCTTGTAGGAGAACAGATTTTCTTACATCAAAAAAAGCTGCAACTGTTGACCAAGATCACAAGTTTAGATGCAAGTTCTTGGACTGTTCAAAATCCTTCCGCAAAGCCAAGTTATTGCATTATCACATGAAATACTTTCATGGAGTGGAGAAGGCTGCAGAATCACACCAGAACCCTGTAAAAAGAAATATTCAAACCAGATCTTCTTTGGCTTCTGAAAAAGCTAATCAAGAAAGGTCAAAAAGAGGACGGACCACAGCTGGTTCACTGTGTAAGTATGGTGCTGATCTCTCTTTCTTTAAACAGCAGCAGGCAGGACAGGCAGAAAATACCAGAAATCAATTTTCTTTTGGGCTGAAGGAGTCTCTTTTAGGGCTATGTCTTAGCATGTTTCTGTGTGGAGAAGAAGCATAATATATGTGGACATCATGTTGTAGAAAGGTATGAAGGTGTTCATTCTAGAATTCAAGATCATGTTCTGGTAAAGATCCTGCTATGCAGCTTCTCTTACTTTTCTGGAGCAGCTCACTTGTGTATTAAACCTCTGCTCCCTTTTATAAACCACAGTTCCCTGAGTTTCTGACATGATTTTTATTTTTCTCCTGGCTTACAAATAGTATTGGTTGGAGACTTCTGTCCTTTGCTGTATTAGGGAACAGTTTGGGTACCTCCAGTTCTCTCCTACCTTGTCTTTAGGTTTGACTTTACTTATCTGTACTATATTGCCTTCAAGCACATACCTGGCTGGAAATCCAGTACCAGTTTCTGCAGTATTTAATGTTCTGTGGGATGAAAAATCCTAGTATTTAACAAGTGCAGTTGTTTCAGCTGTGCTTGACAAAGATCTTCACACTACAGATAGTCAATGGAAAGAGTTAAAAACTCATTGGTTAGCCAGCAAAAAAGAAGTAAGTTTTAATTGCTTTGCAGTCTTTAAATCACATTCACTTCTGCTTCACCCTCATTCTCTGAAGCACACTCTGCCTGCCATGACACCAGAGTGGCAGTTTAGGTCCAGTGTGAACTGCAGTGCTTGTTGATAACCTGTCCAGACTTGGCTCTTGTGGACTGATGTCTCTTGTGTACTGCAAGTCCGTAAAACTAGTCATGTCTTCTGTCTTCTCACTGAGCCTTTTTTATAAAATCCATCTTTCTCCTTGCTGAATTCCCTGATGTCTTTTGTTTTTGCAGTTGATCTTTCATTAGTACTTTGTTTAAGAATTCCAAAGTCTTGCAAGTTGCTCACAGAGCTCCAGCTCACTGCAGCAGGCTGTATCCTGCCTTACTTTGCTTCATGGCTGTTCTTCCTAGAGTCCAAAAAAACCCCTTTTCATTTGAGGTGCTACTGCTTGTTCCTAACAAGATGAGTGTGACTTTACATACTGTTACTACATGTAAACCCCAAATATTTCTGTATCTTTAAATAATGCAAAGGCATAAGCTTGGATTAGGTAGGGAAAGAGTTATCTTTAAATGCATTAGGATGTAATGATTTGTATGTATTGTATTTTGCACACAGCTTAATTGAACCCAAGTGTTGCCTGGGGGGACATACCTGAGATAAGCATGGTGTGAAGACTGGCTACTGACAGCTGCAAAGTGATCAAAACAGGCTTTGTACATGTAACGGGCTTTTCAATAACCAGACTTCTATTTGGCTCTTTCAAACTGTGTAATTATTTTTATTTAAGTAGTTTTGGTATGATTGTCTTGAATGCACTGGCTAGTGACTCAAGATCTTGACCCTTCCATTTATCCTTTCCTCCAAGTGCAGGTAATTTGTTGTGGAGCTGAGATGTAACTGTATTTGCTTATTTTAAGCCCCCCCCCGCCTCTAATTCCCTATTTGTGGATGGATACTTTTAACCTGGATCATTTCCATGATGTTCTTCATAGCAGCTCTCTGCACAGAGAAGTATGCTCACAGCTGGGGTATGCTCACAGCTGCTGAACATTGCACCAAGGTGGAAGGGGGGGCTGTAAAGTTCTCAAGTCACCTTCACTGTTGAAGCCTGCTCTTTTGGAGCTATAGTACATTATTCCTTGATGACGAAAGGCAGTGTCATTATATATTAGTTACATGTCTGACACTAAGTGCCACTGTTTTCTAACTCAGTGTGTTCTTAATTTTCCTAATTTTTGTTTGGTGGTGCTACACAGTCAAAAAGAGAGTTAATGAGGTTCATGAGCTCTTACTATAGTATTTGAAGTTCTGTTTTTCTATCTCAATGGCATGTATAGAAAGCCAGTCTTCTAGGCAAGACTGTCTACTGAACACTTATGCCACCTTTTGAAAAGGCCTTTGAGGAGGTACTGCTTAGAGTGAAAGCTTTTGAATCCATAATTCAGTCTGGTATGTCATGGGTATACTTTTCATCTTTACAATCATTTTGTGAAAAAAATTCTCCTGTTTGAAAAGAATATATTTAAATCATTTTACCCTTTGATACGAATGTCCTTTTCTGTCCGTTTCACTATATTAGGTAGATTTTAGTGCTTAAGAAAAGGTGGCTGTTTCTAACAGATAAAACTTTCAGCAATCATGTTTTTTGTTATTTCATAAACTTGAAGATGCTCTTACTTTAGAAGCTTCATCACACTTACCTCACAAGTTTTATTTTAGACTTCTCAGACTTCTTGCTCTTTCTGCTGCTCATAAAATAAATGGTGGAGATTGTCTGGTGCTGGATTTAAAGTGAAAATATTTATTGCTTCTAAAGTTGTAGGAAAATCTGCAATATTCAGAACAGTAGCAAAACCTTTTCTTTGCAGTGCTTAAAATGAAAATTTTAACACATAGAAAAGAAGATGGATGTTAAGTGGTCTTTAGTGACCATATTGTGGGATTTGGGAAAGAACAATTTAAATATAGTTGCTTTGCACTGTAGTGGAGACCGTGAAATTACAATTTCTGATATGTAAATTGTGCTACTTGACATTGGAATCAAAGCTTGAGTGAGCTGGAAGGGTTTATGTCGGACTGATTTGAGCTGTCTCCCCCTTTTTCCAAAGAAGGATCTTGCCTTTAGAGTGGCAAACTTGACAGATAGGTCTCTCAATTGTGTAGTTGCTCTGAACAGAGAGCAAGGAACTGCCATTGCCTGCAGCTTGTATTTTGCATATGCCTTACAGAATATGCCAAGGCAGGATGACTAGGACTTCATGGCTACTGGATGTGTTCAGGCAATACCTTTCTTAAATTCATCAAGGAATGAGATCATTGTGATGAAGCAGCTCCTCCCCCAAGTGCCTGTTAGCTCCTTGAGTTGCTTCTACTTCGGTCTTCATGATAGAACTGTCCTTGCATAGAAGAAGGCAGTTGGTGTTGTGTCCCCCTGGGCTCTAGGAGATGCAGGTGTACCTGCCCTCAGCTCTCAGGTTGCATTACCCCGCAGCAGTTGCATTGTAAAGCCACCTAGAGGCCTCTGAGGAGAATCAGGATCTGCACAAACATATGTGGATGCATAAGCCTAAAAGGCTTTTTGAGTCTGAGCTGCAGATGACTTCAGTGTTGGTCTTAGATGAAAGAGTTGCTTAGATTTTGTGCTAGTTCAAATAGAGATGCTCTATCAGAAGTATTGCTTGGAAATTAAATGTGATACAGTATCTGTGAAAATTTTTGTCAGTTAGTTACGTATTGATTGCTGTAATTAAAAAAAAGGAGTAGAACTGGATTCTGTGCCCATATGCATTAACCTTAAGACAGGCTTTTTTCTTTGTGGTCCCTTCTCTTTTGCTGCAGAACCCCTTAGTTTACTGTTGAAGTACATCATCCCATACTGTGACTTGTGCCCTGCAGACACTCTAAACAATTTTCTCTTGAGGGTACCGGTTTTCTCTTTCAGATATGTCTGTCCATGTTATTTTGCATAAAGTGCCCGCAAAAAGTTATTCTTAATAAAGATTGTTGGTTCTTGACATCTTAAAATTGTTTTTTCCTGACCTAGACCACTCCAAGGGCATGGAGCATAGAGTAGCTTCATTTCTTTCTTTGTACCTGCAAGTCCTAATTTTGGCATCTTGACTTGGAGTTTTTCTGGATTGGTGGCTTTCATCTTTTTAGTAAAATCTATTCATTTGCAGATTTGCTAACATGTAGTTCATGTCTTTGTGCTGAACATATTTTCTGAAATCTGAAAGTCAAACCTGACTGCTTGCCCAGCTGATGTGCCCCCATGTCATACCCTGTATTTGCTGGATGCTGAAAATTTCTCAGGAGACACAAACCTTGTGAACAAGTAGGGGAGTTGATAACACGCGTGCACAGAAGTGCCATCTGAGGTGATTGGTGTGCTCTTAACGGTCCTAATAACTGCTTAGTAGCGCTGTCAGCACAGTTGTACTGACAGCAACCTCATGAGTTGATACCCATTGACTCAGGACATAGTTTAGCTCTTCTCAGGAGTTTTGGTCATAATGGAAGCTGAACTCAGTTTTGGGACTTAAAGAAACACTGTACAGTATTAGACTTCGATTTGGGATGTGGATGTAGAACAATAGCCTCAGTCTGGCGAGTTGCAGCCACTCTTGGCTCTCCTGTGTTCCTTGCCATGAGGAAGAAAATAAAGGAGCAGACCTGCAAGTTGTAGTTAGGATACTGTAAAAAAATCTGCTGTCCCAACTGTGGAGTCCGTATAAAGCATTTAAAGGAGGAAAAAATGTTTTGTCAGTAGGTTTAAATTTTTTTGCATAATCTCGTTTATGGAAAATTCTGCCTACTCAAAGTTAATTAAAGTATGTCCTTTTAGAGTATAAATGACTCCATGCATGAATTCTTTACATGAATGCATGTGAACAAAATAGGTATTGTCTTTACTTGTGTTACTGATGAGATCTGGATTGTGTGTAGGTGGGGTTGGCAGACTTGTTTTGACATCTTAAAACATCTGGTTGTCAGTAACAGCTGTTCACAGGTGAACCTCTAGCCTGTTGTGTAGTGGTTGTCAGGTTAATCCTTTGGAAAAATTTCCTGTTTCCTCTTGATTCTGGCTGACTGATGCCTCTGCTAGACAGGAGAATGTGCATGGTGATCTACAAATACAGGTTTTTTCCTTGCAGCAGGAGATGATCTGCATAAACACCCTCTGTGCATTTGGCATATGTGGTGGTTTTACGTTCGCCGATTGAGAGATAGGATTTTGGGAGGAAAAAAAAAGGCGAAGCAGGCTCAACTTAGAAGTGAAAAGATAGTTTATTAACACACAATAAGAAAAAGAAGAGAAAATGAAACTTCTAAAACCTCTCTCCTCCCCCACAAGTACTCACTTTTCTACAAACTACATAGAGACAAAACTTATGACATTCAGTCAGTTTTACTATTTAAATATAGTTTTTCATTAATTTTTCAGGAGAAGAGTTTTTTGTTCTCTATGGAATTTTCTCACTGACAACCCAGGAAGTTCTTTTGTGGGTCGGAACTCTCACAGAAACAGCCGCCCGGGGAAATCTGCTTCTATGTGGTCTCTTCCCATTAGCAGTTGCCCAAGCTGCTTATGGGTCGTGGAACTCAGGCATTTGGGGTGTCACCTTTTAAAGATAAGCAGCTTCAAGGCAAAGGATTTCT
>VXBB01023396.1:43700-73233 GCA_013399915.1 Illadopsis cleaveri
CTCCGCAGGAGAGAGAGCCAGGACTGCCTTACCTCCTGTGAAGCTGGAAGGAAGAGAGCCACCCCAGGCTTCCTTCCAACTTTTAAGGCTGTGTGTTTCCCAGAGGTGTATCTCTACATGCAATTGGCTATTTTGGTTGTCAGTTTAAAGGAATTCACCTATTGCACTTCACGAGCTGTGCTAAACCAGCACAGCTTATCATGACAATACTGCGTTTGGTTTCTGGGGGGTGGCTGTAAGTCAAGATGAAACATGGTCCTTCAGTTCTTGAAAATACCACTGGAAGTTCTCAGCACATTTTCTCAACTGTGGATGGTAACTTTGATTCACATCCTTGGGAATGCAGTATCTGCTTCCTGTGAATGTGGAGTTATCTTCTTACCTGGGGTCCTACATCAGGGTTCCAGGGCACAGAAAGCTACTGCTTTGTCTGTCACTGAACCCCGATGTGCTTAGTCATAAATTCTCTAAAGCTCTATCCATGTGATTTCTGCATGGTGGAGATAATTTCGTATCTCAGGTCTGTATGTGTTAATTTCTAAGATCCTTCACAGCTTCTGGGTCAGCTCTTCATATGACAGAGGATACTTCTTCCAGGCTTAGGAGAGAGGCTGGAAAGAAATCCATGGAAGAAGGCTGGAGGCAGTTAATCAGCAATCCTGTTCATCTCCAATATCTTGTGAACATACACCTCTTGTTCCTGTTAGCGGTATTCATTGTCAGTGGAGCTGGAAATTAATCTGCTCTGATGTTTAATCACAGCGTTACCGTTCAAGGATGATGAAAGTGTCATTACCAGGGCGTCAGGAGGCTTTTCGTACCTTTTGTGGTTTCTCTGAGGTGAGACACAGGTGTGTGTCTTCATGGAGCCTGGACAAGCAACTTTAGGAAACTTAGGGATCCCCTGTGTACTCCTCATAGGAATCTTCTATGAGTGTGGTCCTGCTGTTGCTGCAGCCTCACAACCCAGTCATCCTGTGACTGGCTGGAAGCAGAGAAGTAGGAAGCCTTCTGGAGGGCTAAGGTTGACTTGGGGAGACCAGAGAATGGAAGCAGGTGGCACACTCTGCAGGTGGTACTAATGCAGAAAATTCGAATGTGAGAAATGTGCAAGTTTTAAAGCCACATTGCCTAAATATAGGGTCTTAGTTGTGATTGTTACAGATAATCATCCTTTGTTCTTTAGGGAATATTTTTATAAACTGATCTGTCTGAGTTATACTTCCAAATGAAAAAGAAAAAGGGCACTTCAGTGTGGAAGGCTTGTAAGTTTGCATCTCCATGGCATCAGTTTTAATATTTGCTGTTCCAGAAGTTTAGGATAAATTTCCAGGTTTTTAATCTCATCTTCTCAAATTTAATCGCAACTTCTAAAGAATATTAAGAATATTTCAGAGTGCTTAGAGATCTTGTAGACCCTCTAAACTTTCCTGTCAATGGAACGAAGATGGTTCACATCCGGTGTATGATAGAGTACCATGACCCCTCCCCCAGGACAGTGTTACAGTTAGCTGAGAAATCTTACAGAAATGTATTAACCCATGTATCGGAGAAGACAGGATGTATTCTTGGCAAAAATCTTGAAATTAAGTCTCACAAAGCTAGAAAAACCCAGTGGACACGAAATACAGTTTTGTTCCACCAAGAGCCTGTGTGCACCTATGTCAGCCCACAGGAAGTGCCTTGTGCAGAAAAGATTGTGTGACTTTTCACCCTATACTGAAATATGCATTTGCATTTCATAAAGTTTGTTAGGGTACTAGTGTTCCCAGAGAGCACCTGAATCTCATTTCTTGGCTACTGTGTATCATGGGAAAAAGTTTTCTTCTGTTTTTGTCCTCTGAACTGATGATATCTTGACCCCTAGTCATGGAAGTCCTCAGAGGAGCAGGAAATCAAAATAGACCTGACTTTAAAAAATAAAGACAGCACAAAAAACCCAACCAAACAAAAAAATTACCACAAAATCCATTTCTACTTACTTTTGTAAGAGAATTGGTCATGTTGCAAATGGAAGGTCATACATGCTCCATGTTTTATCAAGGAGTATCATCTGCTTTAGTAATACTTTGTGGAGAAAACCTTCTACTTTCTTGAGGGCAATATGCACCCATTGAAAGGCAGCAGTGAATTGCCTGTCTGGAGAAAAGGCATCTTTTGGAAAGTCTTGTGTGGCAGTTGGGTTTTGGTTTAATTTCTGTCTTTTGTGGCTGCTGTAGAGCACTAGGGCAGGTGACTAGAAGATAAATTTGGTTGTTAAATAGTTGCAAAGTGGCTTTTCTTTTTTGTTTGGATTTTTTTTTTTTTTACTCTTAAGTTCTAACTTCCTAGAGAGAGACGACTAGGGAAAATGTAATATTTCTGCATCTTGGAGTTTCTTTTGTCTGAAGAGATCCACGTGATTCTGCAAGCTCTACAATGACATGTCTTAACACTCCTTGTTATTTCTTCAACTTGAAATGTTAATCAGGGCAAGGGTGGTTGATCTAGTTTCTTTTCTTAAGTGTGCTCTCTGGGACTCTTTCCCTTTTCAGTCACTCTCAGGTTCTGTTCACAGTTGTTTCATTAAAGGTGTCTAAGTGTGGCATGTTAATTTTCACACTAGAAAGAAATTGCCTTTCTTATCCTCTAACTTTTGAGATGCATGATGATAGAACTGAATGTTTTTGATAAATGTCAGCAACCTGCCACCTTGGGTACTGGGTCTCATTGACTAAGATATTTGATGTAATGCTCCAAAATGGCAGTGCACTGGTCTTGTTTAGTCTCCTGTCCTACCTGCCATGCAGCTTTAGCTTTTATCACCTTCACTGCTCTTTTTCTGTGTCCAGGAGACTTTCAGTAGGAGTTACTACTTGCAGCTGGGAGGATGAAACTGTTTGACTTAAAAAATTAAATCTCAGGTGAAGCCATGTCTGCGTCTTAGGATTTTTATGAATTTTAGATAGTGATCCTGAATTCTTGCATCTCACTCTTGATTGAAACACTGGTTGTTTCAGTGGTGTGTATTTAAAAACTGTTCTTTCTTATATGTGCAGGGCTGCTTTATGCAACTTCTGTATGTGTTACAAAACATACTTTTGAGAACTAGCTGTGGTTCCTCTAATTAAACCAACTTGGCACTTGCTCTCTTGGAGAAACTAATAAAAATTACCCAACCTATATCTCTGCTGAACCAAACAGTTTTTCTTTTCATCTTTTCTTGAAGTCACAGGTTTTCTGGAAGAATAGAGCTTTGGGGAATGCATGGACATCCTCTATTTCTTTTTGAAAGAGAAGCCCCTCAACAAAAGCATTGGGGAGGTTCAGCCTTTTGGTCAAGGCTAGGACTGAGCTGAGCCATGTCTGATCAGAAACATTCCACATGGACTACCAGAGCTGCTGTTGCTGAAATAGACTGACTTTGGAAAGTATTTAAAGCTTTGGACTTGGTCTTTGTTCTCTTTGTAGATGCTCCTCTACACATAGGCCTCAGGAGCACCCCATATAGAGATGAAAAAGTAGAAAAAAGAAGAACTTCAACTCCTGTAAGTGCGTTAAATAGTCACCGACATTCTATTAGAGACCAAACCAGGAACCACATAGCAAGAGCACTGCGGAGGCCTCGGGAAAGAGTTCAACATGGTACGGCTTTTGGTTTAACATGGAAAGTTAAACGTGGAAAAGTCTTGGGAAAGTTTTAAACATTGTAAGGAACTGGTAATATTCTGTATATCTTCATTTAGAGAGTAATTTTGTATAAATGTACAGCACAAAATGTAAGCAGTGTTTTTTCACTGTCATTTTGTAAGTTTTCATGCTATCTACACTGAGGGGTTTATTCTTCCTAGTCGGTAATATTTATAAGATGTAAAAAGTACTAAAGTATTAAAGGTCATGAAAAGGTTGTAGCTTTTAATTCTGTTCAACTTCTGGCTGTCAAAATCATTAAATATTTTAAGTAATCTTGTACTTACTTAGATACCTAAACTTAAAAGAGGGAGGTGGGGATGAGCATGAGGCACAATGACCTAGGGTGGTTTATTTTGTAGAGGTTTTTTTTAATAGCATTTGACTACTTATAGTAGTCAACAATTGCTACTAGACATCTCTGAAGGCCTTCACAACTTTGACTATTCAGTGGTATCATGTAAACTCTGTTTATACTGAAATCTACTGTAGTATAGGTGGGTAACAGCCACCTGGGGTGGAGTGATGTATGTATACACACACACACGTGCTCATAGAAACAATACATATATTTTAATATTTTGTATGTATATAAATAATTTCCAGCATAATTCTAGATTACTACATCACCACTTTCCTTCAGATGTTTGTAAGAACTTGAGTCACAGTGATGAGGAAAACACAGATAAAATCTGATGTTAGACTATTTCATCTATGACAGATGCTCTGTGTCCTGGAGATCACTTCCTTAGCTGCCTGTCTGTGTTGTTCTGTTGATCATAGCAGACAGACAGTACTTAGCATCTGGTTTGTTCTTGGGCATCCCTCACTACCCTCCTGTGTAGGAAGGCCTGAATGAGATCCATCAGCATCTCCTCACTGTTCCTCACTCAGTGGGATGTGTCCTATGTGTGAGTGTTGCACTTAGATATTATAAATTAATTTTCACAGTCGTGATGTGATGGAGGATGGTGAGCACTCATCCCAGTTCTTACGAGTCTCTGACATTCAAGGAAGTTAAAATCTTTCATTTTTTAAAAAAAACCCCAAACCATTTAAAAATGTAGTTGTTTTGTGCTTAATTTTTAGGATTTTGTTTTTCATTTTGTCTCTCTGGTTGATCATGTGAATCTATGAGGATGCTCCTAACCTAGACAAGTCTCTATCTGGTCTTATGTCAGTGAAAACTCATTACATTTCAGAGCACTTAGAAGAAACAGCTTTAGACAACAAGATTGTTCAGTACTTGGGTTTTTTTTGAAGACTGTGGTATAATTATATACTTGAATACTTGTTCTTTGAAGTTTTTTGTTTCAGGGAAACATGCATTAGCTGTGTTGTGCATTTCAGAAGATAGCTGCACAAAGAAATTAGCAAATACCGAGTCTCCTGAGCATGTCTCCTGCATGCTTAACAGAGCTGATCAAACATGACTGATTTGCAGTTTCTCAGTGAACTGTTTGTGCCATAAATACACAGCCAATGAATTGGAGTTTACTTTCGACATGTATGAAAGAGGTTGACATAAAAAGATGGTATTGCTCGTTTGCTTCATAAATGGTTACAGACAACCTAGGGTTCTCAAATGGTTTGTGCAAGTGAAGTTTTCTTGCAGTATAGTGTCTTCAAGTGCTCATTCAGATCTCTATCACCTGACATTGAAATAGGTTTCTGAATGGGATGGTGAGTGGTTCAATCAGTCAAGCACTCTGAGAGCAGAGCCATTTTGAGATACAAGGCATACTTCCATAATGGGTGTTGATTACATTTCTGAGTCAGGGTAATTTACTTAAGGAACTGCATTATTATCTAGAAATTCTGCTGTTGAGACCTAAATCTGAAAGACAGGATGCAGCCAAACACTGGGGTCTAGAAAGCAGGGATTTGTTTACATGACCTTGCAATAGGGTTATACTGAGCTGTGCATGCTCTGGAAGCATGCTTTGAGGATAGACTTGATTAACAGCTGTCAGTCATTCAAAAATTATTGTGTGTTTTTAGTCCTGTAAAACAGGATGGAGAACAGATGCTGAGAGAGCAGTAGTTAAAGCCAGTTGAACCAGTTAATCCATTTTCAAGATCAATAAAATATTTGATTGGGGAACTGAACTGAAGTTTGGGGTGTTGGGTTTTGTTCTGTTACGATGATAGTGAAATGTCCAGTCATAATAATTTAGAAAGTGGAAGTAACAAATACTCAGTCTTTTTTTTGATCTCTGAAGCATGTAAATAATAAATGAGTACTGCTGTACATTTGATTTCTCCCACCTGATACTTGTATTTTGTTATGGGACAGTCAAATTAGGACTTAAAATAGATCATTACAATTGAGAGCTGGGGAGTTCTTACTAATAGGTTTTCTTCTTGGTTTTTATTTTATTTTATTTTTTGGTTTTTGGGATTTTTTTTCAGTGAACTGGCCTTGATTGTCCAAAGAAACTGTGAAGGCTTTTAAGAAAATTATAAAGTAGCGTAAATGTATATATGTATTTTAAACTAATTGGGAATTTTGTCTAATTTCAGCTGTTAAAGGACATGAGAAGAACAAAGAAAAAAAATCCAAAGACTACGGAAGAACCAAGTCAAAGAAAAAGAAAAAAAAGAAAAGGAGGTCTAAGACTGGTAAAACTCATTTTTCTTCTGTAGATGAAACTGGCTTCATTATTTTGTTTTGTTACCTCAGAAAATTGCTTTAGATCACTTAAGAGCAGGCATTCCAGTTCAGACTTCTTTCTTCACTTAGTTTTTATTAAGTGACTGATTTTAAATTGTGATTGGCAAGATAATCTATTTCCTGGTTAAGCTTCATTATTAATGCTGGATGGTGGCTTGTAATGGCACAGAATGAATGTCACTCTTAAATGCACGTCAGTCTCTAAGTCGGGCTTTTCCTTGATAAGTGTGCTTCTCTGCAAGCTTTGCTGAATTGAGAGGGTGCAGATGCCCTGTGTGCAGGCTGTTCTCAGTTCTGTTAGTTCTGGGGCTGCTTTATGCAGGAGTTTGGAATGCTGGAGTTTGGAAACTTTGAGTTCTCTTTTTCTGCTGTTAACTTTGTTATTTCTTACACCTTCACCTGGGGGAGAGAGGGCTGTAACAATGAGCCCAGTTAAACCTGTCACAGCCTTTATTGCTTTCTTAAAGGAATTAATCTTTTTTCTGGAGAGGTTAAGTAAAAACCCGATTTAAAGTCTATACTCAAGCTGTGTCCCTCTTTCATGTCTGATAACATGCTGTTGCACTACATTAAAAGGCTGTAGTAACAACATGTCTTCTCTGTTGGTTTCATCTATGGAGGCCTGGGAATGCTTTCCTTGGGCCACTTCAAGCGTTGAAGTAGAGCCCCAGCTGTTAGAGGTAATGGATTTTTCACTGCTGAAAATGCAGATGATTCTGGAAAATTTCTTAGGTGAAACGTTTAGAGATCAAATGTGACAACTTTCTCTGCTATTGATGGGGATGCAGCATATATGCTAGGCATAATTTGTGAAACTAGATCTCCCTAAGGAGGAGTTTGAGATAAAAAATACCTTACTTCTCTGATTGCTGCCGTGAATAGGGCAAGCTGTCAAGAGAGTGGATGGGAAGAACCATAGGCCAAGTGACTTAGAATTGTACTGAAACAAATAATTTTAATGAATTTCTGATTATGTGGTGCTCATAAGTATAACAATAATGTGCAAAATGTAATTCGAAGATTTATGCACCAGTAGTCCCCATGAGCTGCTTATCAGTCTGTCCTTGGGTTTTGAGATGTTGCATGCCTTTGTTTGATGTTGACCTTATGATAATTCAGTCCAGAAAGATTTTTTTTTTCCAGATAACTGGAGGGTGCTACTTGTAACTTCAGCCAGCCTTGATTTATATCCAGTGTAGGCCTCACAGAGGAGCCATTCAAGGTGTTTTCTTCACACACTCCTAATCTGGGCTTGTCTACCAGTGCTTTCTGTTCCGTACATAGACTAGGAAAGCGAGTGCTTTCTGTCCACTTTGAAGTCTGTGAGATTAGAGAATGTGTGCAGCCCATGTGAGTAACAGCAGGATGAGATAACCAGCTAGCAGTGCTTGTGTGGAAGTGTCTGTAAAGCAAAAGCATTTGTGCACCTACTCAGCCGGAAGATTAGTTGGCCTGGAAAGGCTGGTCACTTACAACCTTCTCACTTCTGTCAGCAGTAAACAGTGACTTAGCGGTGTAAAATTGTCTGGTTCAGACAATAACTTCCTTGCCTCTGGAAAGCTTGCATATCTTGCAGCAGCATCATGCAGTCCCAGAGCTCCAGCATACTGGGAATTGGCTCAGTGAATTACACATTCCTGCTGTGGGCATGCATGGTGCTATTTATTTCTTCTGTCAACTTTTTTTGACCATAGATCTTTAATGATAACATTTACTGCAATTTTACAGGGTATTCGGGCATTGGGGAGAACACAGATCTCTCACAAGAGCTTTCATCTGAAAAATCAGTTGTCACAAAGTCTAATTCTTCAAATAAATTATCTGCTCACTCAAGTACACTGCTGCACTGCACTGATGCTGGACAGCACAAGGGAAAATCAAAAGCAAACGGTGAGATGACTCTCCTGTATGGCTTTCTGGTTCTGTCTTTCATTACTGGTAAATATGTCAGCAGCACTAACATACTTGAAAACTGGTTCTTACTGTGTAAATTCGGCTATTCTTGCTCAGAGCTATATGTATTTCCTTCCCCCTGGCTGACAAGACTGGCCCCAGTTCATTTGCCAGAGCTTGATGTTGCTGCTTTTTACTTTGACTTTCATAAATGCTTCAAGACTGTTACTCTTATTTCAGAAATCAGACTCATTTTGCAGGTTTTTTCAGTGTCTTATTAACTCCTGAAGTAACTGTGTTCCAACTTAATAATTAAATTTTTCATATTTCCAAAGGTTTCTACAAAGTAAGAACTCCTTCAGAGTTAAAAATGGGTGCTTTGCAAGCTTGCTGTGTTCAAGAGACCACTAGGTGTGATGATGTGTTTGTATAGATACAGAATGATATATGGTTATAATGACTCTTGAGTAAAAGCTCTTGAGTAGCTGTTTATTGATGTCTTCATACACAGAACCCATGAAAATCTGGCTGCTGTGTATGAGCTTTCATAAGTCTTAATATTTTGGTCTATGTTACTATTTACTGTTACAAGCTGGTACAGTAAAAAAGATAAACATTTGGTTTTTCTTGTTTTTAAAACTCACAAATTTGAAGGAAATAGAAAATGTATGACAGCTTGATTATATACAAGAACCTTAAATTCCTTTTTGTGCAGATACACTGTTGTGAACCATTTCACAAAACTTTATCAAAGTTTTTTTTGCATAACTTTGTTTGTTATTAGATAAAAGTAAAATCTAACTTCAGTTAAATTCCCCTTTATAGGCTAAACAGGAAACATTAAAAACTACAGAAGTGTGAATGGTGGTAATGTTTTGAAAGATGTTTTGCAAGTCTGAGCAGTTGTGTTTCTGGAGTATACCAACCATAGGACATACAGTTTAGTAACTTGGCCATCAGTTGCTCAGACTTCTGATCAGTTCATAGATATTGAAAGTGGTGGAAAATACCAGCAAGTATTTAATTTCGTGCTTTTCAGAATTGTTCTGTTGCTTTTTGCATCTACAGAACTTGTACCTAGATAAACAACATCTGGTGAAAATAAAAGTGAAATTTTCATGTAACATAGAATTATGTGCTTACTACTACTGTCACAGTACTTTAGGAAAGAGTGTCCTAGTTCAGAGGTGGAATAGAGCTTTTAAATATGAAAATAAACTATTGTGTTGGGTTCTCATCCCTTTTAATTAGACAACAGATGTTTCTCTAAAAGATATAGTTTATGCTACAGACTGGTGGTTCTATCTTTGGCATTCTAGGATTCTGTGAGCTAAATGATGAAAGTAGTTATACCCACTGTAGGTGAGACCTCACCATCTTACTTAAGACTAAAATTTTTACCTTCCATTCCCCCCTAACTCATTAAATTATTTTCAAATAATTAAAATACCTCATCTTCTACCTCTGACCCTCCCATTCTATCCCAGGAAGATGCAGACATTGCTTTAATATTATTGAGGTAAGAGTCTCAATTTAGCATGCTGTTCAGTTTAAATTTTCTTGGCAGTTTTATTAAATCTAGGGTGCACTAATGCTTTAGCTACGTAGTGTGGGGGCATTCTGGAGAATACCTTGTGCAATGCACTGCCTGTAAGTTTATAAATCCATCCTAAACAGAAGACTAAATGAAAATAATAATTTTTGAAGCAGGTTGAAATTCTGTGTTGGACTCAGTTTTTCTGCCATGGAAACTTTGCTTCGTGAGATTGAATAGTTCATGAAACAGAAGCCTCTTGCATCTTTTTGAGACCTCTACACTGGAAGTGCCAAGTCACAGTTCTGTACAAATGCAGCAACTAAAATGAATCCTATTTGAATGTACAAGCCTGGTTTTGTTGTTTATGGTTTTGTCTGAATAGACTTTGTGCCTTTGGTTTGAGATACTGTATGTTGACAGTACAGTTCTAATGACAGAAACAGTTAAGTTGAAATATTTTGAAGAAGCCATTAATGAGACTATAAAAATTCATTACCTTCAATAAACTGTTAAAATTGTGATAGTCCTTAAATTACACTGTGAACTCATGCTTTTAGGAATGTATGTCTGCATACTTGAGATGAGATTTTGAGGGACTTTTTTGTAATTACTCAGGATTTTATATAAATACTTCTTGTACAGAGGATGACACCCTGAGTGAGTCATCTATGGATAGCTTGCCTTGGAGTGATGATGACTGCAGTCAGGATGTTGATGTAACCACCAACCCTGATGAAGAAGTTGAAGAGAGTGATTTTGAGATTGTTCGGTGTGTTTGTGAAGTAAAAGAAGAAAATGACTTCATGATTCAGGTATGAAGTGGAGGGTAAACGTATATTTCAGTGAATGCAGTGGAAGGTGTCAGTGGAGAAACTTTTCTTTTGTATATGAAATGAACCATTGCTGTCTTCCAAAGTTAAAACATTTTTTTAGGTAATCTGCCAAGGTAACTGCTACGATAGTTAACTTTTTGCTTCATAGTACAGTTTGGTATTTTTAATTAAAGGAAAGAGGGAAAATTCACTCCGAGTCATAAATGGTTAGTTTGTCATCTGTGAATTTTTCTTAAATTAGAAGACTTCCTTGATTCTGAGAACACATATTTGAAATCAGTGACTTTTGAGGCTTCCTCTAATTCAGAGACTGTTCAGAGCATTGCCGTCAGGTAGTAGTATACCTCCCATTCCCCTGCCCTGACAAGAAGCTTGACTTAAGCATAAAACTCTTCAGACAGGATGAACAACAACAAAAAAAATTACTTGAGTGTTTTGCTTTGAAGCAGAGCTGCATTTGTCCATTCTGTGGTAGTCTGCAAATTCAAAGTTCCTAATCTGCCTAAGACCCTCTGTCCATTCCACACGTATCTGCTCTTTTTAAACCAGCTCCACAGAAAATTTGGAGAGGCTTCTATTATCTCTCCTGCTTCAAACTGTTAATAAAAACCTCCTTGGAAGTTACCTGCCTATTTACTTTTTCCATTCCTCTATGTAGCTGCTTTGAACCATCTCAAGAGGTGAAGTCAAAAATTAATTTCTATTAATCAATAGCATTTCTATTAATAAAAATTAATCTCTATTAATCTCAAGAGGTGAAGTCAAAAAGACCAATTCAATTTCTTCATAATTTTTTGCTCTAATTGATTTTCTTCGAGTTTCCGTGCTATTTCATGGAGCCTTGCTATGGAAGGTATGATGCTTTTTCTCTTATTGGTGAGCTCACTTCGCACACCTTTGTTTTAGTGTTGGATCCTGAAAATGCAGGGCAAAAGGTACCTTATGAATTAGTAGGGAATGGTGGAGTGATAGGCAGTGCTCAAGTTTAAGTAAATACCACCAGACTGTACAGGAGAAAAAAGGAGTCTGACAGTGGTGACTAAAGGGGATAGATGTCCTATGAGTAGATGGCTTACAGAAAAACACAGAGAAATAGCCTGCAGTATAACTGAAAAAAGTGAATTCAACACTAGATTAGGATTGCAGAATGTAGGGAGCTGTCAGCTGGCTCAGGACACAGCCTATGGATGTCTTTCCTTTAAAGTTTCATGGGCTGCTTCTAAGATTGACTTGCTAGGTTGAACTGCTTTGAGCAGGGTTTTTTTAGCATATTGCAAACTTCTAAACACTTGAACTGTTTTGTGAAAGAATTAGTAGGTTATTCTCTCTGGAAAAGAGATGCAGACCAGCAGTATTGTGAGTACTTGCATTCTTTATGGGGATTGAGGTAATAGGAAATATGCTGGCACCTGGGGTACCTGCTTGGGTTTGCTGTGTACCCATTCTGATATTGGAATGAGGAGCCAGGGCAGTTTCTTCATGGATCTGGCTGGAGGTATACTTCTCACTATAAATATATCCCCCTCCTCTCTTAAAAGATGGAGAATGCTAAGAATTCTCAATGTGTCTGAGAATTCTCTCTGTCACGAATGTGCCAAATTTAGAAATAATTAGGAAAATTATGCAGGAAAATGTTAATTTTAAACACATCAGCACTTTCTTGTCTGTGAAAGATTGGTGATCATTATGGTTTAATGAAACTAATACACCGTTAAAGTGGGAGTTTGTTCCTTTAGGTATCGAAACTAATAATTTTCTCCCACATTCAGAAGATTTTATAAAAAAAATTCTTTGACCTGTACTTGCCTTTAAATAATTGTCTTGAGCAATTTATGCATTAAGGATGTTATTCTTTGCACTGGGATGCAGCAATCTGAGTTTGCATTTATAGAATGCAAACTATCTGCTTCAGTTAGTAGAAGTTAAATCTGGAAGAAGAAGCACAGAAAAATAGTGTATTTTTGGTTGATGCTGTTTTGTTCCAGTCTCTATAACTCTGCAGGGAGGCTACTAGACTTCATTTATGGAGGTGGTGTAAAGCAGCAGTGCAGCATTGCCCTATGTTCCTTCTGGAGGCACAGCACTTAGTTTTTGTGATGAGGCCAAATGAAATCCAGACAGACTGTCATTGTCCCTTCTTTTTAGTTTTTATACCTAAACATTGGTGATTTTTTGTATGATGCAGAAAATTCTGGGGTTGAATTTCATGGCCTTAGAGATGATGGATGTAAATGGACTTGAGATATTTTTGTTCTGGAAGGTGAAAAACTGCTTTAAATACACATCTTTCTTTTGGGTTTCGTTACTTCTTTTGTGACTTGAATTTCAATTTAAATATTTTTTGCACAATGCTGTATGTTTTTTCTCTTCTAAATCTCCTGCTTGGCATGCTTTGAATCTCCCTACTACCACCTGGGCTGTTAGCTTCCCAGTAGCATGTACCAGAGCAGTATCCTGTAGCCTGGCAGCCACAGTGTGCAGCAAGACCTGCAGGTTAAATAATCCACCTGAAGGGAGGGATATTTAAATAGCAGTTGAGTAAAATTAAAAAAAATTGGGATGCTTGTGCTGGTTTGAAAGTAAACCAGCGGGAGAAATGAATCCCACACAAATACCTTGAGAGAGATTTCAGGTCAGAGTTACAATTTAATAGAACGTTTACAGTAAATGCAACGATACACAAAATCTGGTTTAAACCCACAAAGTCAGACTACGTTCTAATATGCTGTTGTTCAGGGTGGTGGTCTAAGTCCTGTCAAATAGTGACAGCTGTCCTGTTGAAATGATGGTTGAAGTTGAGAGCAGTGGTCCTGTGGGAGGTCTAGTCCTCCTGTGGAAGTTCAGGTCCTCCTCTGGATCTGTCCAGTNTTCATTTGAAGCCTGGGGAGTCGGGTGTGCACTGGGCAGCTCTTGCAAACGACCCACCATTATCACTTCATCAGGAGTAATGTAGATGGGAGTAGAAGGCATAGTTTGGTTACAACACTACTTGTAACCCAGGATAGATGCTTCACTAGAGTTCTGGGCAAAATTATCTGGAAAATCACTGAATGCAGCCCTGTGCAATATATGATATGATTTATAGGATGCAGGTGTAACTAGATCCAGGAACTCCCTTCTTATTTTTAGCACACAGACTATTTCATTTAATCTGTTTTCTTTGTTTTANAGTCGTGGTGCCCTAAATCCCCAAAGCACCCACATTATTTATGGTCAGATACAGGCAGGAATGCTCAGTGCCTCCCCCAGGCCAGGGAATTTCACAGTGGAATAATGTAATCCTATGAATCATAGGATATTTTGGGGAGTCCTTGATGTGCTAGGTCGTGGCTGTTATGGCCCGATGCCAGAGATGATCCCCTTAGGCTGGGTTAGTTATCACGGTTCAGTCAGTTTGTGAAGACAAAGCAACACTACCGTGATGTACCGGGGGTGAGGGGANCACCTTTTTCTGGCTCTAATTTGTGAAAGGAGGATGTCTCTGCCTTTTTTGAAAATGTCTCCTAACTGCGTTAGGACTGTTTACCCATTTTGGAAGGCAAAATATTGTTGGTCCCATCCTTCAGAAACCTCTCTAACCTTTTACATTCTCCATTCCTAGAGCTTCTGTTTCCTCTACACCTAGACCACTTACTTAATACAGTGAAGTATTCAAAGTCTGGTTGTCCTTTTCTGTCCCTCCTAGCTTGAGGAAGGGCAGGAGATAAGAGCATTCATTAAAGTGGTGTTGAACACAGGTGAAATGTTCAGCAAGTTGGCATCTTTTTAGGTCAATGAAGAGCAACATGTGAGATTCCTTGCAGTTGTTAGGGTTTGGTTTAGCTCATATTGCAGTCCTGTAGCAGTACTGACAACATTTCTGCTTTTGGTTTATGCTCTGAGAAATAAAGGGTATGTGATCTCTTGTCTCACTGCCTGGGAAAGTAGTAATTTTTAACTGACATCACAATTTCCAATCAAAATTGACATAATATTCTTATGTGGGCTTTTGTTCCATGTTTCAGTGGTCTGTAGTCTACAACCAAAATTTTGTTCCATTAAGGTACTGATGGGAGAAAATGACAAACAGAATGTGAATACGTTTTTTCCTGCTGTAGAACAGCACGGCTTTAAAGAGCAGTGATTGCATTTTAAATAGTGTTACTGTGCTAAAGAGATCCAAATTATATTCAGTTGTTGCCTTGTTCTGCCTTGGAAGGATGTTAGAAGCTCTTAAAGTTGGTGCAGCCACATCTGCACTGGAGGTTTGTGTTAGTAGAGCTACCTTTGAAATGGATAAAATGTTGGAGGTACAATAATCAGTAAAGCATAATACTGGCTACTCCTGTGTGACATAAATATCTCTGGGATTTGATAACTGAATGTGATTTACTGTTTGAGGAGGAAGCTTTTCAATTCAAAAAAATTGATCTATTTTGGTGAAAAAAGCTTGATTCCTCTGTTGGCTGTCCTGGTTACATACACGTGTCTCATGAAAGATTTTCATTTCCAGAGGAAATATTTTTGTACCTTCCAGGATATCTGCTTCCACTTTTTAATTGTCATTCTCCAGAAACATGCATGAAAAATCTGTGGGGAGGGCTCACATTTTATTATAATCTGATTCTGTAATGTATTTGCCTGTAAGTAGAAGGTGGGGTGCGGATATTAGTAGACCTTTTTGTCTTAAAATATGTAGATCCTATGTTTCTTAATTGGCATGATGATATTGAGCTCTTCTAGCCTTCATTTCTATTAATGTGCACTTCTTGACTTTGAACAGTGTGAAGAGTGTCTGTGCTGGCAGCATGGAGTCTGTATGGGCTTACTGGAAGATAATATACCTGAGAAATATACCTGCTATATTTGCCAAGATCCTCCAGGTACAGAAATTTAAGCTTACAGACCCTTGTTACATATGTAGAAAATCTGCTAGTTTATCTGTATCTATATCTGTCTCTGAAAAATTACACTGTTTTTCCCCCTACCGGTGTCTGTCACTGTAGGTAAGTTTCAGTTTAATTTATGTGAGTGTTCATGAGTCAATATTGTGGAATTACAAAAGGACAGGAATGGAAAAGAATGTTTTCACTGTTATGACCATCTGTCATAGATTTACTGTGATAAGGATTGTACTGTCTGACTGTGGCAGATGAGTGTAGAAAACACTCAGGAGGCTCAAGCAAAGACATGGACACATCTTAGAGGATGTGACTGCAGCTCTCCCCGAACAAATCAGGTTTATGCATTCTTTAGAATCACGCAGCACAAGGCTCCTGGCTTTCTTCAGCACTGGCTCTTGTTGTTGACTGCATTACCTGCTGTCGTGATTTGACACTGGCCAAACAGCAGGCACCCACAGGAGCTGCTTGCTCACCCTTCCCTGCTACAGCTGGGCAGAGGGAAGCAGAAAAAATTAACTAAGGATTCATGAGCTGAGACCGGGAGAAAACACTCCAAGGGACAAACAGGCTCAACTTAGAGATACAGAGTGAGTTTATAACCAACAAAATCAGAGGAGGATAATGAGAAATAAAAGGAGCCCTTAAAAACACCTTTTCTTCCCTCAGCTCCTTCCCACCAACAGCGCAGAGAGACAGGGCATAGGGGTTTTGGTCACTTCCATCACCCAAAGTTTTCTTCCACTGCTCAGAGAGAGGAGTCCTTGTCCTGTGAGACCATGGGGTCCCTCCCATGGAAGACAGTTCTCTGCAAACTTCTTTGACATGGGTACAATCTCACAAGCAGCAGTCTTCAAAACTGCTGCAGCATGAGTCCCGCCCACGGGCAGACAATCTTCCTAAAACTTTTGCAGCGTGGGTCACTTGTCCACGGGGTGCAGTCCTCCAAGGACAGGCTGCTCCAGCCTGGGAGCAGGGGCCCTGTCTCTCCATCCAGTCTCCCATTGGATCACAGCCTCCTCCAGACATCTGCCCACTCCAGTGTGAGCACCTCCCCCGTGGGCTGCAGGTTTATCTCTGGATCCCCCGTGGATCCCCATGGGCTGCAGGGGCACAGCTGCTTCACCATGGTCCTCACCATGGCCTGCAGAGGAATCTCGCCTCTGGAGCACCTCCTCCCTCTCCTTCTTCACTGACCTTGGTGTCACCATGTTGTTTCCCTCATATGTTCTCACCTCCTCCTACTCTTGAACTAAACGAAAAAACTGTGTGCCTTTGTTTTGATTTTCTTCTTAAATCTGTTATCACAGAGGCGTTACCAACCTCTCGAATGAGGCCAGCTTTGGCCAGCAGTATGTCCATCTTCAGATCCATCGGGGATTGGCTCTGCCAGATATGGTGGAAGCTTCCAGCAGCTTCTCACAGAAGCCACCTCTGTGGCTGCCCCACCTCCCCTCCCCCCAACCAAAACCAGGCTGTGCAAAACCAACACACCTACAATAACCTATATGTTGGTATTTACCTGGGGTAACACAGTCAGAGTTGATTAGCAATGCGTTTCTCTCCTCCTTAGCAGATATTTTTAAAAGTCTTAGTCCATTAGGTAAAATTACACTTAGGGGAATATTTTCTGACTTTCCGCTGTATGGATTACAAAACCTTGCTGAAAGTGAAAATGGATGAGGTTTGGGATTGAGTCCATGGTTATAAATGGCAAGCAAATGGATCTCTGTTCACCTGTTGAAAAGACCTTTATGGTTTATGTATTTGGATTATGATCTCAGGGTTTTTTGGCTGTTGAAAGCTACCAACTATTTTGTACTTTAACTCATAGATTTGTGTAGTATGTTTACTGCTGTTGTTTGTACTCTCAGCAATGAAGACATGCTACACTTAAATTTTAAACTTTTACTACAGAGACAGCAATATATTTAAAGTTTTTTTAAAGTATATTGCTTCCAGGATTTAAACCTTTTATTAAAGATATTTTGCTTTATGTCAGTTGAAAGTAGTTTTAAATGGAACTGAAATGCACATGCAAACTGAAGTTGTGTCATCACGTTTGAATATGAGTGCTTTTGTGCAGAAACTGATTACAGCTTCATTTGTTTAATTCATCATTAACTATTGATTTGAAGATTCTGAAATTCACATTGCAGGGGGCTTAATTTTTACCTCTGTCTTGAAAAAGGAAAACATGTCCAACTGTTTGACTGCAAAGATGGATTTTCAGTGGCTCTGCTTTTGGCTTGAACTGAGTTAATAGGCTGTATGAATCTGCAAAGAAGTGACTTTCAAAACTGGGCATGGCTAATCAGCAAACTCTTACTTAGGAGCTTTCCCCAGTCTAAATTGCTGAGACTTGTAACAGCATCACTCATTCTATTAGAAATAAAAGCAAATTTAGTGTAATTTTCTCTAAAAACTGTACTAAATGCTACTTTACTCAGATCTTTTTTGGGTCAGGTGGGATTTTTAAGAGATTTGCTAACATTTACCCTTGCTTAAACATGATTGAGATGATTATGTAGCGCAATTGCTTGTGAATGTAGTCTGGTGTCTCCTCATAAGGTAATATACTTGAAAAGGGAGCACTGTTTATCTCAGGGTGCACATCACCTCAGTTGTTCAGGTGACCGTGAAGTTCTCAAAGTCACTATTTCATTCTTGTGGACTGAACTCTTACTTTCTGTCACAGATGTCAGCTTCTCTAATGCAGAAATTAATGAGGGTGGGCTAATGCAGGTGGCCATGAGTGTCTCCAATGTGGTTCTGACCATACCAAAAATTCTGCTTGCCTTCCTGATTGATACAGTGTGTCTGCTTGGAAGGTTGAACTGGTACACCTTTTAAAATCCTTTTTTTACCCTGTCATGATTTCTGATGCCACCTAATACCCATGATGCCACCTAATACCTATGTAGTGCCAGCCTCAGTCTCATTCAGCTGCCTAGTAACTCTTTTTTTTTTTTAGCTTCTCCTCTAGTCAATATTAACCTGCTTATATTGGAGAACTTTTTGCAATTATGGTTCTCAGTCTGTGCTCCAGTTTTATCTCTGGTTTTGTGGACTTGCTGCCTGGGCTATACATAGGCAGTGGCTGATGCAATTGTTTCTCTGGGTGCTGAGCTGTCCACTGAGAACATCTGTAGTAACTGTACATTTTACAGGGTGTGGGGGAGCTTTTGTTAGGTATATAGCATGAAGGTTTTTTGTGTGTTTGCAATTTAACAAGCATCTTTCCTTGTAATACTGTTTGGCAGTTTAAGTTACTTCTATTGAAGCATTTATCACATTCAACACTATTTCATTTCAGCTGTTGTTGATATTCAATATCAAGACATGGTATTGATATCTTAAGATAGAACTATCATTATTAGTAACTTGACTTAGACAAGTTTTCTGTCGGAACTTCATGCTTGATTCCTTCAAAATGTACTTTTGCACAACTGTAGTGATACATGTTGATGTTGAAAAACAAGACCACTGGGAAGCTGATTGCCTTTTTCTGCATTTTTCTATCTGCAGAGAGCTGCATTCAGACTGTTACTTCTGTTTTAATCATGGTTAGACCAGACAATGTGATACCCTGCTAAAAATACACCTTGCTCAGCCTCATCTGTAACTGCCTGTTGTAGATGTCCGTTGGTAGAAGTTGGGGTCTGAATACTTTTACAGTTGGGCAGAGGTTTTTGACTTCCTGCTTTACAAGTTCTTCATTTTTTCAGGGTTATGTCTGCTATTACAGGATCTTCATTGGTTTTGTTGATAAGAATAAATAAGCTGTTGCAGTACCTGGAGGTAATCAGAATTACAACTGGCAATGTCAACATTTCATTTTAATTCACTCATTACTGTCACTTTAGGTCAGAGGTCCAGCTTAAAGTACTGGTATGAAAAGGAATGGTTAAGTAATGGTCACATGCATGGCTTAGCATTTTTGGAAGAAAATTATTCCCACCAGAATGCCAAGAAGATAGTGGCCACTCACCAGCTGCTTGGTGATGTACAGCGAGTGATCGAAGTCCTGCACGGGCTGCAGCTGAAGATGAGCATATTACAGTAAGCAGTATTTAAGTACCAGCTGGCATGTTCTCCTCGGGAATTAGACTGCAAGTAGAAAAATAACCAGAAATTCAGACTTGCATTTGTGCTCTGTGGATTTATAACATTGAATTGCTACCGTGATCTTGGGAAAGGACTTGGCTGTTTGCAAACTGTTTAAGTGGATTGAGTGTAAATGGACAATGTGTATAGAAAGGGTTAAACTAGTAAAACTAATAATGACTGATTTTACTGAATCACCCAAATGGATTTTAAGTAAGAACAGAACAGACTTATAACCCATTGCACCATTTTTGCAGCACTTGCTTTCTCCATTCCTGGAAATCTGGTCATAGCTTGTCCAAGAGGAATCAGATCTTTTTGTTTGGTACAGTATGTTGTTCTGGTGCAGTGGGATACTGGTTGCACCCTCAGCAGCCTGCAGCACTTCATATCTAAACAAAAGTCATTTCAGCTATATATCCAGAAAATAGCATCATTATTTATATAAAAGGGGTTTTTTCTATCAAGTCAACTTTTATGTGTATTTTCCTATTTAAAGTCATCCTTGGGTTCTGATCACTGGAAAAAAATTCCTTTAAACTCAAATCCAACAGTTTTAAATTAATTGAATTCCATAATTGTAATTTTTTAGTTGATAAATTGCACAGCAGCAGCATTTTGGAAAACAAAGTGATTTTGACGCTCTTTAGACCCTTTCCCGTAATCTGTGGTGATTTAGGAGGTCTACTGACCTCTTAAAGCAAGAGAGTAACCATTTTAACATAGGGTTTTGCTTTTCCATTGTGGGATCCTTTAGTTAGATCTGTAAGTAAGCTCTTTCCTTTCTGGGAACTAAAACATAAATACTGTAATGCCACTCCTTGGGCCTTTTGTTAGAGAGTGGCACTTGAGTTTCAGGCTTTTCAGTTGTGAATTGAGGTTTAGGTAGTACTGAGGTAGGGAGCGCTGGGCATATATGTGATGGTTGCTGCAGGTTTTGTTCCTTTTCTCTCCCATGCTGAAGTCAGTGTGATGGCTGGCTTAATTAGAAGTGAGGTGCAGTCCCGTTTGGAGCATCTGGTTAAAAACTTCGATTGCTGTTTTCTTTATCATTATATAAATCAGAAGGGATTTGAAAAATTGCTGAATTAGAATAATTACTATATTGTTGATGCAGACCAACAGATAGAGAGATGATTTTACAGGTGCCTGAAATGATTAGGAGACTCTTGCTCAGTGTTTCAAGTAGGTGGCAAAGCATCCAAGGTGACCTCAGCAGTGCCATGGAAGGGTGAATTCTCAGCAGTGCCATGGAAGGGTGAATTTTCAGCAGGCAGGAGTTAAGGTTCTTCAAGTATTATGATTTGAATTTTCATCCTTAGGTAACTGGTGCATCATTTTTCAGAAAAATTTTCTGTCTTCTGTAAAATTATCCCTTGCTCTGTTCTGAGCAAACCATAATTTCTTTAGGTGTAGCAGATGAGCAGAGCTTGAGCAGGAAGCTTTGGTAAATGAGCACCCGGTTTTCACTTTTCCAGGCATGCCTTCAGGATGGTTCACCAGGGAGATACATCCTCGCTATGCCAGCACTGGAGGCAGAGGTGCTTCTATGAAATAGTCTGAGCACATCCTTGGCAGCTGTACTCACTCTGGTTTCCTCTGAGAGACATTGAAGAAACCTGAGCTGCTGCAGGATGGGTTAGAAAGGAGTTACTGCCAAAGTCAAGTGGTCATGTTTTGTGGTTTGGTGAACAGCTAGAAAAGCTGGATCAGCTGAATAGAATAAGTCCATTCACCTTGGCAAGGAAGCAGAGATGGGCTCTTGAAGGCAGCCCCCCCCTTTCTGTGCAGCCCAGTGCAGGTGCTTTAGAGTCAGGATTTTGATCTGCTGTGTTCCTGCAGCCTGTAGCAAGTGAGCTGCCAGCCTTTTGAAGATAGCAGAGTATTCTGCTTTGCTCTTCTTTTACTGCCGTTTTGATGCCTAACACAAGGAAGAACATGGGTTACAATGCTCACTCTAAATCTTCTGTTTATTATGTCTGTAATAATCTGGTATCTATAGTTGTCCCTTCTGCTGGAATAAATAGTGTATTAGTCAATTTGAAGACAATTAAAATAAGAATTTTTCTAACAACAGATGAAGGTAACTATGGCCACTGTGGAGCACCACTACAATGTTGGTGTACCATACCTTACTAAAAATATCCTACTTAAAATTAATTTCTGCTGTTAATAAATTGCAAATATTAAAGCAAAATGTTCCATGAAGGGCAAACATTGGTGAGAAGTTGTATGTGTCTATTTGCAGCTTACTCTTCAAGATTTGGCTCTTTTTTTTGCTTAATTATTCTTACTTGATTTCAGAATTAATTTATGTAAGAGGATAGTTTGCTTAGTCATTTTGGCATTTTAAATTGGGTGGTTTACTTCTTTATGTTTGAACAGAAATAAAGAACACCCTGACTTAAAGCTTTGGTGTCATCCATGGAAGCACATCACAGTGGATGAAAAAATCCATACAAAACACATCATTCACTTTGAAGAAAACTGTTGCAAAGAGGAGACAGCAAGTTATAGAACTTGGAATGGGACAGTTGAGAAACCTTCAACAACAATTCCTTCTGTGGAGGAATCTTACATTACGAGTGAACACTGTTACCAGAAGCCTCGGGCCTACTACCCTGCCATAGAGCAGAGGCTGGTTGTGGAAACAAGAGGTTCAGCCATGGATGATGGAGTAAACAGAATAAGGGAAAATGGGGATGATACCCTCTCAGAGAGGTTTGGCTGGAATCTGGACCAGGAAGTATGCAAGATGGAAAATGAATCAAAACACAATTACTCTAAGGTATTTTTATTAAAATAGCCCTCTCTGACAAAGAGCGTGTGTTTGCTTGGCAACCTGCAGACCTCAGACTTTTTTAATACTTTTTGGTCTGTTTGTGTTTATTTTTTTGTTAGACTGTTAAATTTAAGCTGCCAGTAACAATTAAAATTATAAATATGATAAACTTCATTTTATATTATAATTAAAAAATCTAGGTTGGCTTCTGGACCGCAAGTAATTTGAAAACGCATTGTGGTCCACTGGTAGTTCATTGCTGCTTGCTTTCATGTGTTAAATGAAAAACAAACACTAGCAAAGAGAGAGAACAGGCCAAGCATGTATGATACTACGAAATACACTGGTAGGCCAGCTTCTAATTATTTCCATCTTGTTTCCATGTTCCTTCTAATAGCTAAATTAATTTTAGGTTCTTCAGGCAGCATTTCAAGAAGGAAAAAAAAAAGGTATCAGCCTGAAGTGATTTTTTTAAGACTGATCACCATGAAATAGTCCTGTATCTTCTTCCTACTGGAGCACTTCAAGTTTAGCTTTTGAATGCTTGGTTCTCATTGTCAGCTCTGTCAGCCTAGTAAAGGCCTTTCTACTCCCCAGTGCAAAAATTTTGCTTCTGTTAGTTAGTACCAATTCCTGTGAAATGTGGGCTGAGAAATGTTGGAAACCCTCTGGAAAATGAATGAAGCCCCTCTGCTCTAGAACCAGGCTAGGGGAGCAGTGGGTGTTCACCTGGAGAAGGATCCAGAGAGACCTGAGAGCCCCTTCCAGTGCCAAAAACGGGCTCCAGGAGAGCTGGAGAGGGACTTTGGGCAAGGGATGGAGTAACAGGACAAGGGAGAATGACCTAAGATGAAGGAGTCTAGATTTTAAATGGGATAATAGGAAGATTATTCCCTGTGAGGGTGGTAAGGCCCTGGCACAGGTTGCCCAGAGCAGCTGAGGCTGCCCCTGGATCCCTTGAAGTGTCCAAGGCCAGGCTGGACAGGGCTTGGAGCAGCCTGGGATATAGAGGAAGGTGTCCCTGCCTATGGCATGTGTTGGAACTAGATGACCTTTAAAGGCTTCTTCCAACCCAAACTATTGTACAATTGTATGATTCCATGAAATGCCGAGCTCCATTTTTTTAAAAAAATTAAAGGTTAGGATAGCTCTTATTTCATCCATATGTAAATTGTAATTTGCTGCATTTAACTTCTCTGTCAGTTTATTGAGATTGTGTTATGTTTCCTAGAAGGGAAAATATTTTACTTCTTCAGTCTAAAGGCTCATATTTCAGCAGAAGCATAAGAAAAGTAGGGGAGTAGAATGAACGCTGTTGATGTTGTAGTCAAGTTTTGTAAGGAGTGGTATTGCTTGTTTGGAGATGATTCAGTGAAAATTTTAGTAGAATTTAGATAAGATTCCTTAAGGAAAAATCTGTTTTCACTCCTGAATTGTTTGCTCTTTAGTTGATTATTGTCAGGTGAAAAACAGCTTCAGTGTTCCTTGAGATGCCCAAATTCAGGGCATGTCTTCCAGATGAAAAGTGGTGGGAAGATAACTACACATGTATATGTTACCTTCAGAAAACCAGATGCTTGTGAAGTACAAATAGTTTTTAGCAAAACACCTATAAAAATATGCTTATATTTAGATCTTGCCCAAACCAGTTTAGTATCTGTATATGGTGTGTATCTCTCTCACTCACTGGCCTATGATGAGTTGAGCAGTTTGGGAGGACTGGGTGGACTCAGGCAGTTTGCTCCCCAATTCTGTTTCACTGTAACAAATACTTAATGTGTGTATTTCTGCTAGGTGAGAGAGTCTGTGTCTAAGAAAGTCTCTCCAGAAGAAGCTATTGAAATGAAATTGCTGGAAAAAGACAAAGAAGGAGTTGTGAACTCACAGCTGCAGTGGCAGCTCAATCTTTTAGCTCACGTGGAATCTTTGCAAGATGAAGTCATACACAGAATGGATTTCATTGAGAAGGAGCTAGATGGTAAGTAGTGTTATTTTAGTTTAAAAAATAACCTTTTTTTAACTGAACTACTGGTTCAAACCATGTTAACCAGAATTTTACTTCTTCAAACCTACAAAGAAATGAATGTTCCATTATTACATTTCCTAATAGAAAATAGAAATGCTGCTGATGTGGGGGGTGGGTTTTAAAACAAAGAGCAGAATTTCACAGAACAAGTTCAAGTTAGGTCATTTCTGAATAGTTGCATCAGGTGTTGTACTGGAACATCTTTATGTCTTTTTGAGTTTAGGTTTTTGTCATTTTCCAAAACACTTCTGTGTCTGCATTTCTCTGTTCATCAGGGCCTTGCTGGCTATGTTAACCCATTCTGGGTGGCCTCTTCAGTGCACCAGGCTCTTATCCTGTCCTGTCTCTTTCAGATTCTTCACTTAAATGACTTTTAAGATTTTTGTAGTAATTGAAAAATTATAAACCCTTTGTGTTGCATTAAATGATTCAGAATAATTCTTTACTTTGTTAAGTCTGACCATTGGCTGTGTAGTGGTTACAACAGCAGCTTTACTTGCAGGGGAATCCAGCTTCAGCCCAAGAGCCCTCTCTTTGTAAGTAAGATACTGAAAAGTTGGACTGTTAAAGGGCTATTTCAGGTGGTGAAGATCAGTCAGGGCTGTACTGCCTAAAGAAGCTCTGGTTCCCAAAAGTTAGACTTCCTGTACCTGCTGCTGAGCAGGGTCTGTGCAGTGTGTTGCTGCTTAGAGCAGGAACTTTCTGACTCCAAGGCAGGATGTGTCAGTAGTGAGTGATGCTGCTGGTTCTGCAGCAGGTGCTGCCTGTGGGTAAAATTCACCTTTTGATTTGGTTAGTGGCAGTGGCTGCTCTTAGACATACTTATTCTATCTTCAAGGTTTCATTCTCCATATGCAATACTGTCAGCATCCCCAGAACTCATCATAGTCCAACCTGACCACCTTCCTTGTGGGTGTGTTACACTGTCACTTGATGAGTCTTCTGTTCAATGGGATTTCTTGTTTCCCACTTAAAAGGTTTTTGAAGCAGGAGATAGTTTTCCTTGTGCAGCACTCTGCTGGTTTGTGCTTTTGATCTTCATCCCTATTTTGTGTTACCAGTTCTTAGTCGGTTGTGTTCTGTATTGATGACAGATTCCTTTCATTACAATAGTCCCATCCTTGATGGCATAAACTCCCTGTACCACAGTGTCCTTGCCCTGGAATTGACACACATGAGAGGAGGTTTAGCATGAGATTTCACAATGTTTGGTCTAGAGTTTTTCTGTCCTCCTTTTTCCTAGGAGCAGCAGCTTCTCCCCCCATCCCCATGTGAATTATTTGGTTATGTATCAAAAGTTACTTGTAAAGACTGATGTGAGGTGTTCAGTTTTATGATTGCCCTAATAACAGTGTTGAGAATATTGCCTACTGCTTTCTCAAGAACTACAAAAGATGTAAAGAATTCTTGTTTCGTGACTTCAGATGAGCTGTTTGCTGAGAACTGCAGTAGTGACAGTTTTTGTTTTCTTTGCAGTTCTGGAGAGTTGGCTGGATTACACAGGAGAGCTGCAACCCCCAGAACCACTTGCTCGACTCCCCCAGCTCAAACATTGCATAAAGCAGCTGATAACAGACTTGGGCAAAGTGCAGCAGATCGCACTGTGCTGCTCCACATGAGACTGGAGAACACTGGGCTATGACTGCTTGCAAAGCTGGAGTGTCTGATGGGAGCAGCTCTGAATCTGTAAATGAAACTAGCATGGTGGTTGCATGGGATGCAGATTGACTTCAGGGACTTGTGAAGAAGTGTTGTTCAAAGAAGAGCAAAAAGGTTATTTCAGGTTTATTAGATGATTGCAATGCTGCGGAAAAGGTCATACTCTTGTCTCCAGAGGTTACCTGTTGGTTGATAAGTTACACCCAAATTTTCACTCCTTACAAGTTGCTCATCAGAACGGTAGACTTTTTCATCATTAAATTGACTAAAAATTGTGCCACTGAAGAACAGAGTTCTAAGAGCCAAAAATGTTTGGTTGACAGGGGTTGTAAATAACTTTGCATAGTTTAAGTGACTCATGTCATGTTTTATTTCTTCTGATTTATGCATACTAGCACTCAGTATTTAATCATTAGGAGATGTTATAACAGTTTCAGACTTAGTAAGTATGAATGTCCAGCTCTTGACTATAAAACGTTATGTGAAGGTTTTCAAGTAACAGTGGCCTGACCCACACTTCTGTTACAGTAAATAATGTAGCAGGAGGTCACAGGTGGATTGCACTTATTTCCAGAATAAATGATTGTTTTCTATATTTTTCCTGTCACTGTCACATGACTTGGTACTGGGGAAGCCCATGAACGTGGTGTTGATGTGCATTCTTGAGCTCCTAAATCCAGCCATCCTGTGCCTACTGCAGCAGTTGCTGGGGAAATACCCTTGTTGCAGTAGTACAGAATGCCACCGGGAGAGGACTGGAGCCACGCTTTGAGTTCAGACTGCAGCATGGTCTGTCATGGATGTGATGTATTTTCTACCCATTTGTTAATAATTGCCATTCCGATTATATTTGAAAATGTAGATTTTTTTCAATACTCTGGATGTGTTCATTGTAAAGACTTGCTATGAATGTGTGGTTTTGGGAATCAGTTTTTGTGTAAATAAAGCCTCAAGATCTATGCATGAGGTGCTGTCCTTGCTGACAGTGAGTGGGTTATTATCTTCAATGGTCTGTATTCATGAAGTCCCTTTTTATACCTTGTTTTAATTTTTGGTTTGTATTTACTTTGTGATGGCAAGGTGACAAGGCTGCTGATGTTCAGTCACGTTATACAGAACCTTTGGAACATTGCAAGCATTTGAGAGGTTCAGAGCCTTTAGCTGCATATCACCACTCCTACAATAATGGCTGCAACTTTAGTTTTCCTTCACAGATGTTGCTGAGTTCAATTCCCTACGGAACATAGTGAGCTGGTGTTGCAGTGAAAGGGTGTCCTTAAAAAGCTGGATTTGTTACCCTTATTTTATTGTGTGTAATGATACTACCAAAGGGTAACATTCAAACAGAGTTGTAATGAAAAGGCCTATACCTGTTCAAGTTATTAATTTGAAATATATATCTGTAATGTGTTTATTCTGCAAAATGAAAACTTGAAATACCCAATATTACTGTAGGAGTTATGGTCTCTACATGGTAAATATTTTATTTCTTTCAGAAGACAAAATAATTAGGCTGCCTTAGGTAGTAACTAAGACTTCTATGCCAGGATTCAGTTCAGAGAATAATTTGTCTCACAGTTTTAAGTTGGTATATAGTGAATAGAGCGTACACACAGCAGAAAAACAAACTTATTTTTCTGTAACACAGTTGGAATAAGGCTTACATGGTATTTTAAGGATCACTTGGCTCTCTGAAGATGAGATCAGTGCTTCTACCTTGGCTCGTTCCTGTCAGGTACCTGAGCTTGTGTAGCTCTAGAGGAGGTAGTGGTGACCAGACAACCAGAACAGCATCAGAGGAGCCTTCCGAGCAGCTGGTGATTTTCAGGTGAAATAGAGCAGAAGAGGTGTTCCCTGGTTACAGTCTGTAAAGCAGGACATGGCTACATGGGAACAGCTTGGTTGTGCTCCAGTCTGAGGGCATTTAAGCACTCCGTGTCTGAGCAGGGTTCTTGTTTCAAAGGGGGATTTCTTCTCAAGCAATGGCTTTTGTGTGCTCATTGTGTGTTTTCACTTGTCAGTTTATTTTTGCTCAGGGCAGTACTGGAGGTTGGAAGAAAAGGCAGTTCCCATGAGTAGATCAGGTTGCAGATCCTAGAGAATTGCATCCCTTCAGTAGTGCTGGGGAAGCCCTTGCAGATAATGACTGAAAATATTTATTTAAAATAGAGTAGTACTTCTCGTGTTCAGGGAAGATTCTTCATTGTGCTCTGCCTGGATTAATTTCTGTCCTTTTTTTTTGCAAGTTTCTTCATTGTTATTTTTAGTCTGGACCAACTGTTCAGACTGACAGGTCACTTTTTTGTTTTTTAAATCACTGGTAAGTGAATGCAACGTGGAGCCTTGATGAACTGAGCAAACATTGCACTGTGGGTACACACGTGTTTGTTGATGCACTATTAGAACCAATGGGCTGTACATAGAATTTTGTTTTGGAGCAATATTTGCAAAACTTGAAAACTTCTGTATCTTCGTGTTTGGAATAAATAAAAAATAGGTTTTTGTTCGTTAAGTCTTAGTAAAGTCTTTGTTTCAATTAATGATAACTCAATAAAATAATTCTGGAGTTTTTTCCTTCACATCACTTTGAAATGCAAGTACTGTAGTTTGTCAGGTATATGTATCTCTTAACTGTTGCTAAAGTCTGGAAATTATTGTTTTCCAGATCTGTGTTATATAAATATCCTTCATAGTGGGTTGGATATTGTTAAATGGGGAGCTCATACATTTTGTTCCCAAATCCTAATATATGTAATATATTAGTACCTAGTATGTGTGATCTGACACTAATTTTTGTTCTGTTTGGACGAGCAGCCTGTCCGGGGCAGCAACAGCAGCTCAAGGCAGAGGAAACACAGCATTAGCAGTGGTGTGAAGCAAGGAGCTCTTGATGCAGTTGACCAGTCCATATAGAGAAAATACATGGGGAGAGGAGGAAGCTGGGGAGGGCTGGAGAAGCAGTGTACCTGGCCCAGGGTGCCTGAAGGCAGGGGCAGGCATTGATGTACCTTCAGGTTCCCAGGTTCCTTCTCTTCCCTCTTAGTTTGCCCAGTGGGAGGAAAGCAGATGTATTCCCTTGTCCTAGCAAATTTTCCTTTCTAACTTCATTAAAAAAAAAAAAAAAAAAAAAATCCTGTGAAACTGGATTTTAAGGCTGGAGGGTGCATCACTACTTCGAGCTTGAAGCCTGGAGAGGCTTGGGCCACTGGTGGCAGATCCCAGTGTGTCTCACCGCTTGGTGTCATCATGCAGGTCTTTGATGATCACTTAAATGTCAAAATCAGGTTTTGAAGGTGTGGTCTGAATCTGAAATAGTTCAATGGGATGTGTGCTGCAGCTTGTCATGTTTTTATGTCCCCTCTGATTTATTTACTTGCCTGATGTAAAGGTTTCTGTAGATGCAGCCTCGGAGAAGGAGGCAGCTCTCAGTCAGCTGTCAGCCTTCATGTGAGTACAGTGTAGTGGTTTGAAAG
>VXBB01023398.1:1602-79377 GCA_013399915.1 Illadopsis cleaveri
TATTGAAGGAAGGGTTTGGGAAGACTGACCAAATGGGAGAGACACTCAGGGCTGTGAGGAATCTGCTGTGGGCTCAGTCTGGGCCCTGCAGGGAGAGTTTGCAGTCAGAGCTGAGCTGGGTGAAATCCTGCAGTGAGAGGCAGCAAGGAAATACCTGCAGTCATGTTCCAGCAGGAAATAACCAGCAGTGAGAAGCTGCAAAAGGAACCCTGTGGTGGGAGTTTGCTGCAGTGAAAAGTCAGTGAGTAGTTAAGATAGGATGGCTGAATTATAAAGAATAAACCAGGACTTTTTCACATTATTGGACAAGAGGCTGTGGCTTGACCCACTTCTGTCTCAAAGGTGAGTTCTGCTGGAACAATATGAATTCCAGAGTGTGACTTTACTGATATGATAATAGGCATTCTTCATAAGTTGATATTATTGTTTTACAGCCAGCTTTTCATGTACTTTACCATCCCCTTGTGTAATTATCTATGAGANTCCAGAGTGTGAATTTACTGATATGATAATGGGCATTCTTCATAAGTTGATATTGTTTTACAGCCAGCTTTTCATGTACTTTACCATCTCCTTGTGTAATTATCTATGAGACAGGTGTTGTTACAGGATTTTTTGTTGTTCTCTAGCTGCTTGTGCATCTCTCAGACCAGGCTGCCTCTCCGGCTGCTCTCTGCACTGGCTCAGTGGTTTGACCCAGTGCTGTCTCATGATCTTCAAGTATTTTTCAGAGTTCCAAGAAACAATGTCTGAGCTTTGTTGAAAGCCTCCTCTGAACTGATGGTATTGTGACTTTTACTCCCAGTAATCAGATGCAGTCCCAGTTCTTGTTAGAGAAGCCCTCCAACAGTTTCTGTGTTCAAAGCATACCTACCCTGAGGGAATTTCAGAGGAGACCAGCTATTATATGGTTCAATCAGTCTTTCACCCCAAGATTCTTAACAGCCTTATTTTAAAATATATCTAGGGAATTCTCTCCCAGTTCGATCTTAGGCGGTGGCCAGGCCTTGGAAATTGTCATCCATAATTTCTGGATTAGAAATTTGCCAACAGAGCCAGGTGTTTTCTGCATCAAAACAATACTCAAGTCACACTGATTTAGCAATTTAACTGATTGATAAGACAGCTGGACCTATTTTTGAAGTGAGCTTGGGAATCATTTTCTAGAGATGATTATCCAATTCTTCACTGATTTGAGGTTTATCAGCTGTTNGTTCCAGGCTCCCAAAAAGACATTCAGTGATGCCAAAGATGAACATTTCCAGCTAATGGACTTTCTCCTGAGTCTCAACTATTTGAACTTTAAAACAATGGTCATTTATCTCAATCCCCCCTAGAGACATTGGACATTATTTTTATTTTTCTCATGCTGTGAGATCCTGTGTCAGTGACATGATTGGATTTAATGAGTTTTGTTGATTGTAATTGGTTTTTCATGTATCTTGTCCTGTATTTAATAGATAACTGGTAATAGCCTTAATAAGATACAAATTGTTTTAAACATCAGAATATAGGAGCTTTTTAAATTAATAAAAAAGACAGGTAAAAGAATTATAAACCTCATAAAATCAGGCCTGCTCTGCTAAATTGCCAAAGTTAGCCTGTCACTTCTTCTAAGTCATTTGCAAGTTCCCATGCAAAAACAATCTTTGTATGAAAATTCATTAACATGACAATGTGTTCTTGGATTGAAAAACAAATGCACCTGCACTAACAAGGGAGTTGTCCCATGAGAATCAGTAAAGAAAACATGTAAACAATACAAGAATAGAGAGATTTGATAGATAAGTAGAATACCTTTTACTAACCAACAGAGTAATTGGCAAGAAAGCTAATAACCAATGGAAGTTGCACATGAGGTCTGTAAAAACTATAAAATGAGGTGTGAAAATAAAGAATTGGCTTTTCCTGCATGAAGAAAATGGAGTCTTGGCTAACTTACTACAATAGGGAACTGCATGAGCTTTGCCTCTTTTGGAAATCCAGGCTACAGCACAATAAAATTTGCTCTTGCTTCCATTTAAGTTAATTATGAAACAAGCCAGTGTGGAATTGGCTTCCTCATTATATTGTTATATGGCAAAAATGTAAAAAAAAATAGAGCATGCACAGAACATGCTCATGAGCAATTCAGAAAAACAAAACTTGGCACCAAGAAACTGGGAATTATTTCCCTTTAGGAAGCTAACACAGATCTCAGTAACTGCCACAAGAGGTATTTCCTGCTTCAGCCATCTCCCAGTGGGTCCTTCTGGCTGTCATTTGGCCTGATTTAAGGAGTGCAACACACCCCAATGTGCTTGGTGGTGGAACTGATCCCTGTGCACAAACCCCTGCCCACAAACCCCCTTTTCCTCCCTCAGCCTCACAGTCAGTACCTGCTTCACAGGGCGAAGGGAGCCAATCACTTTCCAGCCACTGTGTTCACTCCAGTTTGAAATCTCCCTGGGCTCCAGCAGAATCTGCTTTCCCAAAAAATTGCATCCCTCGTAGGCAATCCACCTGGATACACAAAACAGAACAGTGAAAGGGTGCTTGTTATCCACAGCAAAACTAAACTGCAGCTCTTGGGAGCCCCCAGACCTCTCCACAGTGATGCTGACATCAAGCCTCTCCTTCTGTGCTGCAAAATGCCTTCCATTTCTGTGGGATGACTGCCTTCTGCTGGAATTAACACCCATTTCCCTGTCTGCCTGCCTAAAATTGGTAAACTACACTTCCCATCTCCCCTCTCCCCCTCCATTTTTTTTTCCCCACAAAAAGAAAAACCTCTGCATGAGCCCAGATGGGAATAATGCTGGTTTCAGCAGGCTTGTGTTAGGAAACTAGGGAGCTACACTTGCAGCTTTGCCTGGTTGTGCACATTAATTATGAGAGGATCTCGCCTGATGCTTTTGTTGCAGTTAAAGCTTTTTATACAATTCCACTTGTCTGAAAACACATTACAGGTATTCACTCCAAACCCCACACCCTGCTGCAGCAGACTTTCCTGTCATGAATACACCATGGATGTGGCAGAGTCCTGGAACACCCAGTTAAAGCACTGGCTCATACAGATCCCTTGTTATCTGGGCATCTGCTCAGTAAATGCTGCTCACAAAGGCAGCCCCAGGAGCACAGATCCCTTCTGTCTGTATCAATAGCACATGGCTGTGTGGACAGTGACTCCTAAATGCCTGACTCATGAACTCCTCTGAACACAAAGCAATGCTGGTTTCCCAGGTTACCTGTTTTACAGGTCAGCTGCCAAGAAGAGGAGGGATGGCTGTGCCCTGAGACAGTGAGAAAACACCCAGAGCCTCACAGCACCTGCAATTGCTTCTGCCCAGTGCCCACAGCTCAGAGAAACTGAGAGCCAGCCCTGCTCAGGGCTCCATGGAGGCTCAGCTGTGCCAGCTGAGCTGCCTGGCAATGAGGCTGGGTCCCTGTTTCTTCAAACAAAGTCCACACCTCCTGACTAGCAGGTGTTCAGGGCAGCCTGACAGCTCCTTATACTCTGAACACATTCCTGGCTTTTTTCTTCCTTGCAATGGTTTCTGTCAAGTCACTGAGAATTCTCTATTAACATTACTCTTGGAGCATGGAACAGTCTCATGTGGAATGCAGTTTCAAGGCAGACATTTACAGGAAACAGAGAGGGGAAAGACTCACAGTGATCACTATCAGAAGCCAAGTGATGCTTGGCATTCAGTGACACAGGCAAAACTCATCTCTGCTCTCACACAGGCTGTGCCACCTCTCCCACACCTCTGAGAACCCCAGCACCCTTTGCCAAGGCAGATTCCAGGTTTGTGCCTTGCTGAGGTGGCCAGTTGGCTCAGGAAGGAACCTTTTACCTAAGCCTGGCAGCAAGTTGCCATCAGAGTGTTTACATGAATCTTTGCTGTTTGCCTAAAGCTGACAGCAGGCTTTGGGACAAGGAGCCAAAAAACCCCTCTAAATCTGCCTTCCTGAACTCTGAATCCCAGGTAAGGCAAACAAACCCTCTGGGACATCCCACAATCACCTGACACCCTCAGGTTACCTGTCTGCTGTGGGATGGGGACAGGCTATGGAGGTCTCTTTCCTAGGAAGCATCAAAAAGAGGAAACCCATCCTTTCTGCCCTGAACCCAGCCCAGAGACAGGAGAGCAGCTAACCTGGCCTGCACACCCAAAAATGAGCAGAAAGATGCAGGAGGGGCTGGCCTGTTGCACTCACTCTCCTGTGCTTTCTTGCCACGTGGTCCCAAAGCCATCACCCTTCCTTTGCAGCCAGCTGCTGGGGGAAAGGGATTGAATTTCCAGACAGCACACCCACTTCTGTATTTTCAGCAAAGGTTCAGGATGGAAGTGGCCCAAATGTTGGCAACTGCTGTGAACTGGCAAAGCTCTGTGGGGAGGCTTATGTTCAACTATTCTCTCAAGAAAATTACAGCCTTGCCCGTGTGGAAAAGGTGGGGAAAGGTTACACATAAACATAGGAAATGTGTGTCCCATTAGGAGAACAGCAGTTTCCAGGCACTCTCAGTTGCAGGATGAGAGACTCTGCAAGTTATTTGTTGCTGCTGTGGGTGTGGAGGCTGAAAACCTGGCTGAAAACAGAACACTTTGGGAGCTCTTCTAAAAAGTGAAAGGGAGAGATGTGGAAGAGGTGAGAAGGTCACTTCTGCAGATGTAAAATGCTTTCACAGAAGAACCTGCGTGTGCATTCACACGTTCACAGGAGGGTTAAACTAATAACAGAAGCAAATTACTGTTCCAGCTGTCAGATCCACCCTGAGCTCCTCTCAGAAGCTGCTGCTTCTCTGGCAGCCAGTCAGCACATCAAGCTTCCCTGAGCCACTGCAGTAGTTCAAATCACTGCAGTTTATAGCTGGCATTTTACAGCCTGCTAATAAAGGCACTCTGAGTTTACACTACCTGCCTTGTAAAGCCTCAAAATAGAAGTTAAGAATGTAAACCATCCTATGAACAAGGCAATAATCATGAGACCATGTTAGCTCCTACAGTGCAAAACAGACAGGGATATTTATTCCATACTTACAGTCCACTTCTCACCCACACAGACTGGGGGTAAAAATGAAGGTCCTCGTTCAAAACAGAATTGACTGGTTCACTGAAGTGCAGCTCTCTGCCCTTGCAGCACTCCAGGCTGAACAGACTGATGGAAGGCTCAGCAAAAACCTGGGGGACGAGGAAGGAGAAAAAAAAGAACAAAGTTTTAGTAGGAATGGTCTAACTTCAGTTGTTAGAGATGATGCACACATTGGCCCACTTCAGTTGAATTTCCTACAATGCTTTTGGGTTAGCTTGTGCTCCCTCAGCAAATGTGACAACAAGGGAAAACCCCACAGCACCCAGAGCTGAAACAAACTGCATTTAGCAGTGGCTTTGCCATCAGTGACACAGGCCAGGCACAGAGAGTCACCAAGTGATGGAGAGGCCTCTGTTTGGAAAAACTCATTTTGATCAGTTTTGTATCATCAGGGCCTTGATTGCTTTTCAAAAATCCACTTAATTTACTTATTGATGGAACATGCATCTAAAATAGTGAGTCAAATCAAAGTCTATTGTCCACAGACTTCAGCTAGCTGTAGTTCACTGCAAACATTTTAAGAAGCTACAAACTGTAAAAGGCCAGAAAGGTCAACTAGAAAGTTCTCAATGTTTTTAACAGACATTCCATTTTTTTCTTCTGACAATCTTGAAGGAAGAGCATAATTAGTAAATTCTACAATCTCATGTAGAATTGAAACATTTTTCACTTAATGTCCTTTTCTACAGCTGACAGATTGCCTGTGAAAGCAAATAAAAGGATCAGTTTGCATGAAAATGTGGTGCAGCTTTAAGGTCAGCAGAAAAACAGAGAAAGCAGATTTAAATACACAAATTCTGTGCCCTAGTACAAGGAACACTTGTACAATGCTTCAGCATTTTTAACCTAAAAACAGAAGCAAAAGCACTTGCAGTTTACACCTGGAAAGGAACAGAGAACAGGTCTGACTAACTCAGTGAGCTGCCTCTCCAGGAAAGGCATTTTCTTTTAGGAGATGTTACCCTGAGATAGCTGGCTCAGGCAAAATCTGGGATTTTTCTTGCAGCAAAGACATGGCCTCAGGTGAAATAAATGAAACAAAATCTTGAAGTTGACATAGGCACTGAGTAATTAAGAGAAATTAATTTTCATGTTTGAAGAGGCACATGTAGTGTAAGGAAGTGTCTCTGGAAAGCTCAGGGGTGGGTCAGGACATACAAAATTGCTTGCACTGACTCAGTGCCCTTGGTATGCAGCTGGTTAGTCAGATTGTACCTCAGAGATTGCCTTCTCTGCCAGCCAGTGCAGGGACTGCCTAGGGCATGCAACACTGCAGGGACACAGAGTTCACTGAGACATTCTGAAGAAGAGCTTGGGATTGTAAACTCAAAGAGATTTTTAAAGCCTACTCCCAAAATCTAATGTTACACACCAGGAAGGGATTAAAACCTGTAACGTTTTTATTTTGGAATGTCAGCTCTTCCCAAGTGCCTTCCTCTGGATGGGGTGGATCAGATTTACAGCTAAAGGCCCACCTTGAAAGCCAGAGCAGCAGGCCTAGTGCAGGCAGCTACTCCTGAGCTTGCTTTGCTCAGGCAGGCAGAACCATCACACTCCTGTTTGCAAGAGCCTTGGCACTGCCTTTCACCTGAGTGGCCACCAGAAATCATGTCCAGTCATGGCAATTTTCACAATGCACTGCTAACCATGACAAACACCATTTGGCATCCGTGTTGCTGGCCATTACCACCTCAACCTAAACATTGATCCTGCTGTTGCAACTCTGAGGGTGTGAAGAGACAGGGCTGCTGTTCCAGATGGACAAGTCACTGACCCAGCAAATCCATTTACACACCAGGAACCACAACAGCAAACTGCTGCAGTCAATTAAAATGATTCCAGCTGTGCTGTGCTTGTGACTGTTGGGACTGAGAGGTCTGAGAATTCCCTGTCCAGCTGCTCAGAGTCCCTAATACACACACACACACCACTGGTGACTCTGACCCCTCTGTCCCAGGCACACCTCAGGAGAGATGCAGTGACCTTACAGACATGAAGTCCAGAGAGAAACCAGGCTGCTGTGCCAAACCCTGAGCTCTCCTGTTTCCACAGCCATATACAGAGATTCCTCACATTCTGTATTCCCTTCTAGGCCAACAGCTGGCAGCAGTGACTTTGGCCTGGCTTTTTTCCCTGACTTTGTTTTCACAGCTCCATGGAAACTGGCAACAGTGAAGAACAAGGTTTGGGGCTATGCTGTTAGGCTGGGAGGCATCTTGTTCCCAGCCCTTCTTGCAGAATGCTGAGGAGCATTTTCACCTGAAAGGTGAGCCAAAGACATCTATATTTACCCATTCCCATGTCTAGGTCAGCATTACTTCAGCTTCTTTTCACAGTTATTTCCAGGAAAATTCCTGAAATGCCATGCTTTGGGAAAAGCTTGCCAATTGTGAGAACAACAAAGCACTACAGAATTTCTTAACGTGATTTTTATGTGTGAAGGAACTGACTGCCTTTGCTTAAACCCGCACCAAGAACATTTTAAAAGGTTTTGCTTGTCCTGTTTTTTCATGCAACTGTCCAGAGAGAAACTTGAAGGGATTTATTATATTCAAGAGGCCAGTGATTAAGGAAAGCTGTATTTGCACAGCATTTTTCAAGATATGAGCAACCTTGTAAACTGTTAAATACACTGATACACTTTACTTAACAGGTGTGGTGTTCTGTGGCTAACACAGCACATGGTACAATGAAAATGACACAGGTAAATAATGGAAAATCAACACTAAAAATCAACATACTAAAAATCTCTTGCACAGTTCAACTCAGCTCAGGCTTCCCCCTCACTGATTTTTACTTTGTTTTTAGTGAAGCTGTGCAACACAATTTTTCACAGTTCAGAACAGATTTTTATGCTTCACCAGTTCTGGAAAAAACCCACAATACAAGCATGAAGAGTTTGAGATTAAACAAGGATCAGTGCAAGATGAGCTTCCTCAGTAATGCAGAGACAAAGAATATGACCAAAGGGCACTGGAAATGAAAACCAAGTGCACAGGTGAATATCCACACATGCTTAGAGCAAAAAACATAAATTTAGCTTTAGGATAATTTTTCATTATGAAAGTTGTGAAATTTTTTTACTAATAAAGCCCTTTTGAAAAGGGCACATCCCAAAACACATTTTCCCTCACAACTTTTTTTTTTTTTTGGCCAACTTAGGTTTTGCAAACTTTGATGGGAAAGCCTAATAAAAGCAAAAGGGAGAAATCTGAAGTGAGTTTTGGTAGCTGATTTCTTTATTTGCCTCACAGGAATGCTGGGGAAATTAGTTACCACCTGTATTTAACTTAGAGAAGATAATATTAGGAATACAAGGATTATCACAATTGATCAGAGCAAGAATAAAGAATGCCTCAGAACAAAAGAGAAAAAAAACCCCAAACAACAAAAGCATCGCACAACCTACAACCTGGGTCTTATTTTTGGTTTTAGAAACTAGGAGACTGTTTTGATTCACAGGCTGAAAGTAACACTTTAGAAGGAAAGGTAATTGCTCATTGCAAGAATCCTGGGCATTTTTGTCCATGTAAATCACACCAAATATGACAGGGAATTTTTTTCAAAACAACACACCTGAGAAAAAGCAACACCAGACTGAACTCCCCATTGCAAGATTATCTATCCCAAAAGATTAACCTCCTCAAGCAGCAAACACTGGACAAATACCCCAATTAAGCCACCATGGCCCTATAAATGGCCCAGCTGCCTTCACCTGCTCTCTTGCAGCTGGGCAGGGGCTCACATTTCCTTGCATGAATCCAAAAAGGCAAGTCCTTGCTGATGCAGGCACAGAAACCTGCACCTCTGCAGCAACTCTGAACCTCTGCTACACTCCCACCTGCCTGCAGGAGGGCTGTTAACAACAATACAACAGCACATTTCATCACCAGGCTTTTCTGGAAGAGTGCTTTGGGATTTTTAGATGAAAGGAGATGATGAGAGACAAATTAGTCAGTTGTTCCTTCTACATATCCTCCTGTTACTCCAGAGCTTTTTCTAAATGCTCTGAGGGTGATGAAACAGTCCAAACTGTATTTGAGCAAAATGGAACAGCAGGAAAAAAGTACAGCTAGGGTCTCCTAAAGATGTAGTTTGAGCATTATACATCTTGGAGAATAAGGTGTGATGGGAGCGAGGAAACTTCATCAGGAACAGAGGAAACTGGTGCTGAATTCCTCCATGATGCCAGTGCACAATAAGTGGGGAAATAACCAAACTAGAACCACATTAATTTGAATTTCTTGTGAAATGGGAGAGTGCATGTGCAGAGGATGTGGGAGCAGCATGCCATACCAAAATGCTGACAACTTCATTTTTCACCAGACAACACATAAAACATCCCTCCAAGAGCTTAGAGCTAGAATAAAAATTAGCCAACCTAAAATACTGTCACTACAGTGAGAGCATCAAACTATCACTAGTGTGAGCCTATTTTCTTACCCAAATCATCTTTTGCTGCCCTGAAAGTTTAGGGGTTTTTTTTCTATTTTAGTTGGACCAACTCAGTGATTTAGATGGAAAATTTTCATTTTGTTGTGCAATTAAGCTCTTAGACAAACAAATTACATTTCTGGCAGTTCTCAAACTAAAAACTCAAAAGTTTACTTTCTTCAATAGAAAAAATCAACTTCTTTTTCTTTTTTTTTTTTTTGCATTCAGTGCAGTTGTTGCATTTGTTTGCAAAAGGTTTGTTTCCATCAAAGCTGCATTTTCTATAGAACAAATGGAATGCTCCCAGCGTGGGACTCCTCCACAGTTCCACTTGCAGCAATTACATCTCAATGAAAGGAGAGCAGGAGACAATGCACATGCAGGGCTTGGTGTCAGGGTTAAAAGTTCTCCTTCTCACATGTAAGGTACCAAGGGACACACCTCAGCTCTGAAATGAGGCTGGCAAGCTCAAAGCTGAATAATGGAAGGGGTTCCCAACGCCACAAATGAATTCAATCAAGCTACACAACAATGCCCCTTGGGAACAGGCTTGCTCCTCTCTGGAATGAGCTAACAGAAATGTGTTGCAATAAAAGGGGCTCTGTTCCAAGAACAGTGCACTGTGTGTGGACAATGCTCAGAGTTAACTGTGGCTGCTCCTGGCTGTGACCTGCTGCGTGCTCCAGGTCACGTCTGTGCCACACCAGGGTCCCCAGCACTGCCCTGAGGGCTCTGAGGGCAAACAGGTGGAGTTCAGTGGCATTTTATGCTCTTTAGCGCCTTGATTTTGGGAAATACAAGGGCTCCTACTGGCAAGAAAAGAACCAAACTAAGAGGTGCAAAAGCAGAGGAAGATGTGTGCGAGCTTCCCACACGCAGCCTGCCAAACACACTTCTTCCAGGGCCTGGCCCTCGGGAATCAAGGGCTGCCAGTAGTCTCCTACCATGCCAAATTTCGTATTTACTTCCCTGTGAGATTACAGGCAGGGGGATTTGGATGAGGCCTGCTATTATTTGATGTCAAAACTTCACTTGGATTTGGCACAGCAGAGTCCAAAAGCCTAACTTGAAAAGAGGAGCTTTAATCTAAACCCCAGGCTCTCAGCAGGTGGGAAGTCACTGTATCTGCACAGTCTAGTGAAAAGTCCAGCTCTCCAATTTGAGTTGTACATCCTTCCCACCACACCCACGGGTTTGGTGTTTGCATTTGCTTGGGGTTTGGGACTTTTCTGGGGCTTTTTTGCTTTTCTTTTTAGAAACTGTTCACAAATGGTAAAAAGGACTTCATAGGTAAAAAAGCTGAACTGAGTAATCACAGAAGTCTGGCTTCATAGGAGTTGCACTGAAGGACACACATGCCACATAGGCTGAGTTTGTGTCCTGTGATAAGGGAAGGAGGAAGAGTTTTGGAGAAGCTGGTGGCCAGTGCCAGAGAGGAAGGGGCAGAGAAGCCACTTGCTTCTCTTTTACCAACAGGGTTACAGCTCATCTTTGATGCTCCTGCATAAGAGCACACCAAGATGCGGAAGAAAGGCACAGACATCACATCAAGACCTCAGGTTCCTATGTCCTGTGTGCAGGGTTACAATGGGATGGACAAAAGGTTGTGTCTCTCTTGTTCTGGAGGGCAAAAGGCATTCCTGTGCAACCCCCTGGCCACGGAGGGTCTCGTGGTTCACTTGTAAAAAAGAGAACAGCTTTAAACCCAGAACACCCAAGAGCAAGTACAAGTGTGCATGCAGCCTGACCTGTTTCCAACCCAAAAAATCCCCTGAGCCAAGAAAACAAACCTCCCTCTTTTCCCTAACTGGGAGTTTGTTTAGGGCAAGTACTCAATTCAGACATCTGACAAGGAAAAGAGTTCCCAAATGTTATTTCTTTTTTTTTCCCCAGTGAAGTCTTACATATTGAATAGGCTTGAGGGATTTGATTGTAGCAGTTGGGCAGCCACAGGAACTGAGGTCAACATAGAGGCCTTCTTCCAGCACACAGTGATTGTCAGTGGTTTCCCCTTTGTAACACAGGAGCCAACTGCAACAAGAATGGAACAAAAAAAGATAAGCTGCTCTAGCTGCTTATTTACAATATTTGTTTTTTCAAGACCTAATACTTGCTAAGGACAAAAGGAATAAAATATTTCCTTAGTTCTTGTCAAGCTTAAAGTAAGGTGACTTGAAAGGCTATGCAGCAAAGCAACCAAATCAAATTGTGTGGTACAGAAACCTCAGTTCCAGAGTCAAACAACGTTGAGTGGAATTCAGACACTTCCACTGTACCAAAGTTCTCCAAATCTGGAATAAATTCCAACTGGAGTTAAAAAAAGAGTCACAGTAACTGTGCAAACCTTCCCCAGGGAGAACAAAATGCACAGTACCCAAACCAAAGACAGCATGAGAGATACTGAGATGCCTTGCAGGACAAAGGGTCTACGACATGATGGAAGATGGATGGGCATGTGTTATGTACTTTTGGCTGTCTGAAATTTTGTAACATTAAAAAAAAAAATTCATAATACTGAAAATGATGGCATGTAAAACAACAGACACTTACCATCCCCGGAGAACCTTAAAAGAACATGGTATGAATGATGTAAAATCAGAAACTTCTGCTGTGAAATCTACACATGCTCCTTGGAAATGTGTGTTACTGAAAGCTTTGAGCTACAAGAACAAAACAAAACAAAAACCATGACTAGAAGGAAAATGAAGGCATTATCATTAATGTAAACAGAGAAAGCTGTACTCTCAGAGAAGTACCCATTCAATTTACAAAGATACAATTAATTGAATGAATTGTCATTCAAAGAATCTTTTACATTTTCTACAGCTGCTTTATTTTTCGAAATCAAGATATATTTATAAATATCAAGTATTTTGTCATAGCTGGGCTGGCACAGGAGGCTTCTCAGTGATGTTAAGGCAGGCAGATTATCAAGTATAAATTCAACTGCAGCAGGAGGGGGCCCAGGCAAAAATGTGAAGAGCAGGACTCAAGGCTGTCATCATCCACCCAAAGCCCCCTGAACTGCAGCTTAACCCTCACTACAGCTCAGCAACCCAGTGCTCAAAGCAGGATGGGGAAATGCTGGTCAAAAGATACAGAACTGCTATTGACAAAGTGCCCTGAAATCTTCTGTGATCACAGTGGTCACAGGTGGCTTTTCCTTTCAGAGCTAGCAGGAGGATTTCTGAGGGATCTGGGGACCTCTGAAGTTCAGCCAAGCTGCTTTTGTATGTCATGGTAAAGAATTGCAAGTCTCAGTGAACCACACCCCACCAGTGAGATGGGATCAGTTCATCCTAAAAAAGCAAGAAGGCTCAAAATGTTGCAATGAAAGTAAAATAGAAAAAAACAGACAAAAATCAAACAATCAACCCCTCAAAAAACCAACCACACCCAAACAAATAAACAAAAAGTCCAAATGAACAAACTCATCCTCCCCAAAAAACCCCAAAACAAACCTAAACCAAAAAACACACATAAAAAACCCCTAAAGCCCCCACCAAAACAAAAAAAAACCCTGTTATGATGTAGGCTACAATCTATAGCAAAGACATCCAGAATTCTGTATCCTTGGGCTGCCCTGTGTAACTGAGATGAATTTCATTTGAAAGCCTGCAAGAGAGGCTGTAAAAGAATGAAAAATTTAAGTGTATCAAGAGAAGAGCTCTTATTCTGTAATGGAAGAAAAACACCATGGCTGTTGCAAGAGCTACTTCCCCCTTCATGCCCCAAATTGGCCAAGCTTCCTGCCAAAGAAAAGAAATCAAGTGCTTTTGCCAGCACGGAGTGAGAAGGCCAAATACAAGTGTCAGCAAATGATTTTATGGAAAAGTTCAGTCTATGTTTTGAAAAGAAATGAATGTTTCCTGTTAGAAAGAACAAGAAAGGCTTAAGCTGGCCTTGCAGGCTATGAGGGCTAATTGGAGAGCACGGATCAGCTACAATAAAATGAATGAAGTGTACCTGACTTTTCTGTAAATATAACTGCACTGCAATGTCACAAAGCACCTATTTAAGCTGTAATTACACTGTATTTTCTACCCACTCATCTCCAAGCTCTTCACAAAAGGGAATATATATACACATACCCACTGCCTTTCTTTCACAGGGCACGTGCTATGCAAGGCTTTTAAAAAAGATTCACGACTCATTTTAACACAGATTTTATCTGGTAATGAATGAGGGTCTTAATTTGACAAAAGCTGGGGTGGAGCAGTGATTCCTCAGTGCAAACACTGCAATTAGACTCCAACTGCAGCCATCTCCACTTTGTCAGGGTCTGACATTACCGTGTGAGGTTTCACTTCCCAAAAACCCAACGGATAGAATATTAAAGTACAAATATGCAGGGTTGCAATTATCTCTGCTTCCTAAATCATCTGTACAAGTCACCCGATGTTAAAAGAGGCTTTGTTCTTGCTGGGCAAAGCTTTATGTTAATAAATGAAATGAATGGCTTTGCAGAGTTGGTGATTTCTTACACTCTGTGTACTTGGTTTATTAGGAAGCTTGGCAGGCAAAAAAGGTCAGGGGAATTATTGAGAGATTTAAGAAAATTTTGCTGCTTTTCAATTTCTGATAAGCACAGAAAAAAAAAAAAGACACACTCCTAATAGACAGTGCAAACAGTTCCCTCAGTTCAGATATATATTAGCAAAGGTGGAAGAATGCACAATCATTCAAAACAACCAATATATGACTTATTCAAGGGTCAAACATCAGGATGTTACCACACTTAGAAGTTCCAAACTAAGAGACTGGTTCTCGTGAAGAAAACTTTTACTTTACTCTGAACGTGAAATTCTTGATATTTATCCAAAGGCCTGTCTTTTACTTATCCTAAAAGTGATTAAATGTTTTCCCATTAAAAACTACTCAAAATATTTCCTCTCCTATAAGAACTGTAGTGATATGAAATATGTTCTTTCTTCCCTAGCCCCAAGGCAGAATCCTATGAAAACCAGGACTGTGGTAAGTCAGGATAGTAATTTTTTCACAAGTGGTGTTAAGACTGTTATTAAAGGCCACAAGAGGCAAAATACAATCCAGTACTTTCAATATTTAAAGGTACCTGTGCACATACACATAGACACAGGTTTTTTCAGATTTCTGGAAATAAAAACCTGCAAAGCATAATTTATTGAAACTTCAAAGGTTTGAACTGATCTTAAGGGTCTGCAACACTGGAATAATACACTCAAAGAAGAGATTTTGGGAGATCCTGAAAAAACCAGAAGAATTGGAGACGGAAATACTGTTTAGACCCCACCAGATTTATCTGAGTCAGTTATTTTATCTGGTATAATTTACCAAGGCCCTCTGGTGAACATACTTGCAAGTCTTTGGATTTGGCTGCAAACTGCCAAGTGAATAGGTCAGGCAGGAAGCCAGTGTTTAAGGCAAAAATAATACACCAATTATGTCTTCAGACAGGAAACATTTCCTGTAGTTCTAGGTTAATCATAAAATGGTAGAACTGGAGAAAAAGGAGGGTGTGGTCCACCTGCTAAGTAACACAATGCACAACATTTCCCATCCAAGCAAGAAAGAAATTGTGTCCAGATGACAAAATACTTTAGTTTGCTGAAACAGAACCACAGAGCTCTAAAATATCTTTTTGTCTGAAAATAAGTCATGTTTCTCAAAATAATAAACTTTTCCAAATTTGCTTAATTAAAAGCATGTCAGAGAGGGCAATAAAATCACTCAGATCATCACCCATGGTAGCAAAACAGAAAATGATAAATCATGCTGGACAGGGGGAGAGCACTGCTGGGACAGAACATTGCAGGGGACACAGAGCACACATGGTGATGAACACAGAGCAGGTTTGTGTTTCAGAAAGATAACTCAAAGATCCATTAATGGAAAATAACCTTGTAAAGTAAGGACCAAACTTAAAGACCTCAAACTAAGTAATCTTTGAGACTAAGTGAATTGGAGGAACTACTTTCTCTTAATAAGTTATCACCAAGTTAGACACAACTTTCAGGGAAACTGTCAGAATGTATCATAGATTCATCACAGATTTATCATGATCAGGATGTGTCCAGTTAAGCTCTGATGTTACTGTAACAAAAAGGAAATCTTAAGGAGCAGCTCTACCTGCTTGTAAGACTTTGGAAAGCAGAACTACCAGCATCCAAGACTAAAAAAAACCAACTTCTAGGTGTTGATGCACCTGCAGGTTTGAAATGTGCAGTTCAGTTTTCTGCAGTTTATATTTTCACCTTCACCTCACACATAAACAGAGGAATGACAAACTGGATGCAATGAAAAATAATGGAAAGAAAATCTGCCATAAAGAGAAGGATGAATGGATGGAGGGTGAGTTCCCAGAAACAGGAGGGAAAGAAGTGGGAAATAAAAAGTTGTAGAGACCCAAAGTCACTCAAAACCTATTGGACATTTTTGGGGGACAGAATTGGCTTGCATTTTTGGGGACAGAATACTAAAGGGTATGATCCAGAATAAAGCAAAGAGCAGAACACCTAGCAGACTTTACTTTTATCCATCTACTACTTTCCTCCATCACTGATTTGCTGTAGCAAGGTGACAATACCAAAATGTCACCTGAAATTACAGAGACATCATCTGAAGCAAGGCATTCAACATTACCTGCATTTAATTATTAAGTGCAGTTTAGTACTAGAGACTGTTACATAATGCCAACATACCAAATGTGGAGGCTCATTTGTCCCAAGGGGCTCCTGCAATAATAAACACATATATACATATTAGAAAACCCCAACATTAATTACAAATTATTTCCCAGGAGACATGCCAAGTTGCCTGAAATTTGTGAAATGTGAACTCAGGAGCAGAGGAAAAAAACTTCCCAGGCTTTTGGCACAATTCTCCTCCCCAATTTCTGCCATGAGCTGTCTGCAAGCTCACAGTTACCTGCCTGGTTGTTCAATGCCTTTCACACAGACAACTTGCATCAGCATTAATTAGTTCCCATAATGTGCATTGGAGTTCATGTAAATGTCTCTGCATTTACTTTTGAGGCTGTTTCTTGAAAAAAAAAAAGAACTGAAACCAATAGAAGACACCTCTCTCAACATGTGCTCTTCAAAATAAGGTTAAGTATTCCTTTTGCATTCCTGTAATTTATTACTTATTAAAAATTTATTACTTATTAATAATTTATTACTTATTATCATCTAATACTTATGGCTGAAGATTGTCTTTGTTTTGCATTAGGGTTTTGACAGTGCTGGCACTAATCTGTTTGGGTGAGTTGGCACTACCTTGGATTGAATAATGGATTAAAAATATTTCCTGTCTTTATTCACTGTATCTAGTACAAATATTTTAGCATAAAAGTAAGAAAAAAACCCCAATAGAATTCTTTTATGTAACAACACAGGCTAGATAAATTCTCACGTATTTTTAAATACATCATCAAGTAGGCATTATAAATTACTATGTTTTAAGGCAAATTAATCTTTCCAGGCCAGGCTATTTTTTCCATGTATGCAGCTTGCCAAAGGGAAATTTTTCTTGTGAAGTTTCCCTGACAATTTTCTCAGAAGACAGAAAGATCCACAGTGTCCAGTATCTGTCCTGAACAGACTCATTATGCCTTCCATGAGGGTCTTTAAATTGTTTCCAAGCACACAGACAGGTTTTTATAATGTGGGCTCTCCTGTTTAAGTATTATGGTAAACTCTGAACTCCAAAGGTCTCATTTCTTTTAAGGTTTTCCCTTAAATTCTGGTAACTCACCAACTTCACAGGTCGAATTGACATGATGGTTTTACTAGATCCTCCCCAGTCAAAGAAGCATTTGTATTTTCCTTTCTCCAATACATATTGTTCTCCACAGAAATATTTCTGCTGATATGCCACCCACCTGGAGAATGACACAAAAATTAAACTGAAAACACCACATTTTTCTGTGTAGTTTGAAAATAGCAGCAAGTCAAGCACAACAGAATGTCCACCTTGCAGACAGTGCAACACTAAACCTGACGAGAGGCACAAAACTGTCACACACTTTATTTTCTACTTTTCCCTACTTCAACAAACACAAGATTTTGGGTGTCTGCCTTCCCATAAAATTCATTGTGAGATGATGTCCTGCTCAGAAATTCAGAGGAAAGAACATTTAATTGATAACTTTTTGAATCTCTCTTAATTAAATCTTTGCCTGTTTGGTATCCCCCTAGACAGAGCTTTCTTACAGCTTTTCCAGTTGGATTTAGGAAAAATGGTGCAAGAAGAGACTGAGGAAGGTTTGATGAGAGAAAGCAAAAGCCTGCAATAGTTGGCAATTCAAGCTTCTCCCACCCTGCTTTCCTTGTTGCAATTTAAGAAGAAAGAAGCCCTCAACTAGAGGGTTCCTCTAACCCTGCACACTGGCAGAAGCAGGTGGTGGATAGTTAGACACCACTGAATCACTCACTTTTGGTGGTGCATTCCTCTCTCACTCACCCAGCACTCGGACTGTTACATTAGGGATATAACAGGGCATGTCCTTACCCATTTTACTTCTATCATCCACTGGTGAATCTGTTTGCAGTTAATTTATCTACTGCTTTTTTTAACCTCCTGGTGCTCTCTGCTACCACAGCTCCTTCAGCAGCAAGTTCTAGAAACTCACTGCCTCTGGTGTAGGAAAAGCCTTTTTCCTTCCCACATCAAAATCTGCTTTAAAACAATCTCCTGTTCTGTAAAGCACTTCTCCCAACTGTTGTCATGCAAGATTCTGGGAGCTGCATTAATCTTGTCTTACCACCTTCAGGATTTTGCAACTCTCATTTGTATCCCTCCTCTCCAAACTGAGCCTCAGCCTTTCATTCTTGCACCTAATCCTCATGAGACACTAATCACCAATCCCTACATAAGCAGTTCAGGGCCCTCACTTCACAGTTCTTGATCCCCATCACTATTAGGGTAGTTATGACAATATTAATACTGCATTTTAAAAATTACTTTTAAATGTCTGAAACCCACATGATTCCACAGTGCTCTTTTCCCTTAATGTCTTTTATGTTTTAGTTTTTATAGTTCTACAAAAAATGATTTTAATTTTCAGTGCCAGCAGTCTGACTTTATTACAAATACAGCACATCTCAAGCTTTCTGGACATGCTCTACCTGTCCCAAAAGTTATACCAGTTCTTAATGTATCTAAAATATCTTTTCAGTATTACTGCCATGAAACTGTGTGATTCCTCCAGGGGAACATCACAAACTGTCTGTGAACAAGAACGCTCAGATCCAAATCAAGTGCAGGGAAATAAAATAATTATTTCCCCTCCACTTCCCAAGGAAATTTAAAGAAATATTTTTCTTCTCCAAATATTTACCACGTCAAAAGATGCACCCCAATGTGCACAGAGATGTTTCACAGTCCCACCCACACATTTGAGTAGACTTACACGCCGCTCTTCACAAGGATCGACCTTGTCTCGGGGCCAAATCCAGCCTGCTCCAAATCAGGGATTTCTTCATTGATGATGTCCAATGCTTTCCCATCTTCATCATCAGACTGGAAAAGTGCCACTGAAGACTCTATGAAATCCTAAGAGGCAGCACAGGAATTAGAAGACTGCCACAGCTCAATGGCTCTTCACAACATGAAACATTTTGGGAAAGAGTTGTAGCCAGAAAGAAACAGCATTTTATAAAGCTGTGAAGGGACTTGGCTCCCTGGTGTGGATTTTTATGGGATATTTTGGCACTGAAATTCTGGAATAACTGGAAGCCTGACAATCAAATATGGCCTTCAGGGGTTTGCACTGGAGAGAGGAAGAGCCTGCTGCCCCTGAGCACCATCCTTTCCTCTTTGAGGATGGCTCAGAGTGCAAAGATGCCTGTGTGGGAAGGAGAAGAGTTAAGAAGAAAAGAGTTTAGCACTGATCTTCCAAAAGCTTCACAAATAACTACTCCAAGCACAACCATGACTATAGTTCTGTACTAAACTTCTCCTTCCCCATCCCAGCAACATGGCAATAATTATGGAGAGGAAAATCCTGGGCAGGATCACCTTTCCAGCACAAGGGGTTTGTACTTGTTGGATACATCCACTGTAGCTATAAATAAATCCTGCTTAGCACTGTCACATTCTCTCTTACATAGCTGTGTGACACTGCTTTGTGCTTTCAGCCTGCTTAGTTTCTTGGCCAGATTACTTGCACAGCTTCAGATTATTTGAATTTGGGTTTCAAATCTTCAGCTTTTTAACCACTTAGCAATTTTAAGCACATAGTTCAGTCGCTGCTTGGGGAAAACAGAAAACAACAATCCATTCACTTTCCTCCTTTAACTCAATTTCAGTGTTTCTCAATCATTCAGTAGTGTTATAAACTGAAACTAAGCAAGTCTTGCAAACAAGAAACAACTGCTGTCAAGCAAATAATGTGGCTGAAAGAGACTCACAAACATATGAGGACTCCACCATGGGTATTATTACATTAAACACTCAGAAAACCAAGATTTATGACTATCAAAAACCAGTCAGAAATTAAGGCCAAACCAAGCATGCAGCCAGATTAATTTGGCCAGGTGAACCTGATCAAACAGGCTCTTAGGAGGACATGTCTTTCTACAGGATACAATCACAATGAATAATGGAAACCAATTTTACAACAAACACTTCATGTGGCTCAACCTCTCTGCACTGTTTACAGGACAGTAAAAGGTGATGGAACGAATTCTGTAGCAAAACTGGTTTTCTTACTGTGCTGACCACTTCCTTCCTTCATTTATTTGAACTGTTAACCTGTTGCAACTATTTCATGTATACACTAGAAATTAAAGTTCCAGGTCTGGAAGAATCATCATGAACAACTGCAGCTTCAGAGTATTTTTTAGAAAAAAAAAAAAAATAAAAAAGAAAAAAAAAATAAAAAGGAAAGAACAACCAAACTACTGCAGTATTAGTGCAAATGAAAACCAGCTACTCTTAACAGTCTTAAAGCAAAAGGCTTTAGGAGTCTTTTAACCCAAAAAGTAATTTAGATCAAATTTACACATAATTTACTTAACTAAGTTTAAAATACTGAAATATATCCACCGTTGTAATTAAATTTAAAACATCTTTCAAATTCAGCCATCATTCTTTCCTGCCTGAACTTCCACCACAACTTCTCTTACAACAGGCAACAGGAAAAATACTTTTGAAGAAAAGACCTTCAGAGCAAAGCAGATAATTTTAGAGTTGAAAACATTAGTGGGAAAGCTCCAAAGGCAACACACTCAGAAACTCTGCTCTTTCATGAGCCATGGGCAAACCCCAGCTTGAAAGGTATTTGCCACTGCAGAAAAGAAGCAAATGCCACTGTCCCCAAAGCAGCTCACAGCCCAGGGTGCTGCCTGCCCTCAGGAGCAGCCTCTGCATTTGACTCAGGTGTGTCCAACACAGATGCTGACAGGGAGCTGGCAGCAGCTGAAAAACACAGTTCCACAAGGTCTTTTTATCTCTGCTTCCCAAATACTCCCTGAGCCCTCTATTAATCCCTGTGACTGTTCACTGCAGGAATATTCAAGCTAACTAAAAGCTGAGAGCCCTTGCAGTGTGCCCACACGTGTGCTGGGGAGGGGGGACATGCAACAATGTCCCTGTGGGTTCTGAGACCACTGCAACCTTTACCTTCCTTCCCCTGACAGAATTCCTGAGCTTAGGGAGAAGGGCCAGGACATTTGCTGTGCAGTGAGGGGCCTTAAGCACACAGAGCTTATTTTTGCCCAGGTCCCCCTTTAAACTGAACGTTTGGTACTAAAATATTTTTAAAATCCTGTCCTTAAGCATGGTACACAAAGTCACCAAGGGAGCATATGGCCAGGCTGAGCTCTGCACAGGGCTGAGGGAGGCAATCTGCTGGTCCAGCCAAAAACACAATGCCAGGGCCATTACTCATTTCATTGGCAAGCAGCTGGTTGCCTTCAGCAATGCAACAAACTGAGGGGAATTATACTTTTTCACTTCTGTTATCAATAGGTAAATATTTATACATATTTATAAGCCAAGTGGAATGATATATGTTGACACATGACTGAATGATACATGTTTTTAAAATGTTAATGACTTGAGCCTTCTGACAGTTCTGGGTGCAAGTTAAATTAAACACATGACATGGAAGGTCGTTCTTGCTACCCACATGCATGATTTTGAGTTGTATTTATGTCCTTTGCCAAGAGGAAAATCTAAAAACATCAATTTAAGTTGCTCAAGTATCCTACACACAGCAGGAAAAGAGAGGAAAACTAAGATTATTCAGTAATTGAATAGGATTCTGCACATTCAAAATGAGGAATCAAGAAATTTCCTACTTACTTTTTTCTCAGAAACCTAAAAATAAATAATTTAGAGAAGGATATTTTTCTTGTATGCAATTCATTATCCTATCTGTATTTTGATAGATTCTGATTATAAATACATCTTTTGCTAGGTGCCTGTCACGAAAAACAAACCTGCAAATTGTGAATTTAAATATGGCCTTCTTGGGCTCACATTAAGTTCTTATTAAAAAAAAAAATAAGACTGTTGAGACAATGAGTTTGCTTTAAATGCTTATCTTCAATTTCCACAAAATTCCTGGCTCAGGAATATCACATCTCCTCAGATGAGGAGATGAGTAATCTGAGTATACAAAACTGAGTAGTATCAGAGTGAACAATCTCAGTCTCAGAAGAACTTACTCTTTGCAGGTGTATTTAATGCTCACAGAGTTGCCATTATAATAAAAAAACCTTCAAACCCTTACACAAACAAACCACCCAAACCAAAACAAAGGAAATGATAAAGAAGTTCTAATCCCATGTTTCCCCATTGCTAAAAAGTCTAACTTTGCTTCCAATAGTGGACTCTTATAAATAGTTTTTATTCTTTCATCCTTGCCTCCACTAAACACATTTTAGTAGCAAGGATTTTTTTTACCATGATTATTTTTGCTGCCAAAATTTTCTGGCAGAAAAATCACGGACAGAGGGTAATGCTGTTTTAAGGCTTGCAACAGCTGCTGCATTGAAAAGCTATTTTTGTTTTAATCAAGAACTACTCTGTACACTCAGGCACATTACGCTGTTAAGAAAATTCCATTTGAGAGATTCAAATAGCTCGAGGTGCAGGACTGAGGTACTTGGAAAAACTGGCAGGTAGACAAGGAATTCTGCATGGTACAATTTTTGTATGAACTACACAAAGACTGTTTGGAACCTGCTTCTTTCTTAGTGCAGGCTAGATTTCAGCCAGGAGGAAAAGAATGAGGATGAACACGGGCAAAGGCTGGAATGGCCAGACCCAAGGCAGCTGTAGCATGGACAGAGAATAACCTTGCTCTTTATGGACAGAGCTGTGCATGGTTTGTATGAGATCCATGTGAGTACTCACAGCCTGAAGGAAGCGGAAGGACAGCAGGGCACTGTCAGCTCCCCCCCAGCAGTGTCTGTCCTCATAATCTCCCTCCTCCAGCAAGAACTGATGGCCTTTGTAACGTTCCTGATCATAGGCAACCCATCTGTTGCAGCCCCACAACAAAAAAAAAAAAAGGAGAAGTCAGTAAAGGCAAAACAACTGCACACGTGATTTTATCTAACAAATAAAAGGAGAAGAGAACACCCCAAAACCACTAAAATGAGCATCACAAACCCAGCCAATGAACAAAGCAATGCTTGTTTGGAATCACAACAGGCACCCATGAAGTGTTCTTTGTGGATCAAAATCCTGCCATGTGATTCTTTATCCAACAATAGTTGATTTATGTAATGCTCCTCTGTGTACCTCCTCTCAGCCAGCCACACTCCCAACAGTAAGATTTGGTAGTACAGAGCCCAGGATGCAGCTAGATACCAAAACTTTCAGTGATAAAAAACCAAGCAGTGGATCTCCTCAGTGTGCTAACAAATGATGAGACCCTACCCTTGCTGGAGCTGGTGACAAGATTCACAGATTTCAGCAGAACAAGATTTTGCCTGCTTATATATATTTTTTTTGCTTTAATCTAAAAATGTATACATATAAACAGACAAGCAAATTGAAGGTATAAAACATACTGCATACAGAATATGTTTTAGCAGTAAATAAATAGAAATTTTCCAGGTATTTTGAATAAAGAAGTTAAAAGAAGGTGTTTCCATATCAACTTCAAATCTCTAATGGATGTCAATTTAAAAAAGTGCTCCCCCCTCCTTTTTTCTTGTGAGCATTTCTTTCATTAAAGCTCCCTTGTAAATATCAGAACTGCTGTACAAATTCTGCTGGCAGTGAAATTTGGCAAGCAGGGACAGCTTTACTTTTAGTACCATTTGGTTTACATTAATTCAGCTGTCTAGGTTACCACAGCACTAAAAATAAAAGCTGCCACAACAGACAGAACAATGATTTTAAATAATCTGAGGCTTCTCAGATAGCAAACACACAATGCACTTACGAATAGATTATTTGAGTATTAACAATTAAGTTTGTTTTGAATTTAGTGCTTGCAAAATTCTGACAACAGCCTGAAAGGATGTATGTTATTCCATTTTTATGGTGGAAAAAGTGGAAGTGGAAAATCCCTCAGGAAAGAAACACAAGATTTTCTGAAAACTGCCTTATTACTGAAGTCTTTGGCAGAAGCAACCACCCAGCCTGCTCTCAGACAGCCCTGTCCTGTTGGGAGAGGGTGAAAGAACAACATGAGGGGTTGGTGGCTGGGGCTGAGTTTACCTCAGAGCATCCACCTGTGCCACAGGTGTGACACAGTCCTGTGTGTGTGTGTGACACAGGGAGGGGCAGGGCAACACAGAATCCATCCAGTGCCTCAATTAATGAAAATAACAGCACATTCCCAATGCCAGGTCACGTGCAACAGCTGGCAGAGGAAAACCATTAAGACAATGAAACAGTTTGTAAGTTTCAGAGGTATTAAAATGTCAAACTGAAGACTGACCACACCTCCCCAAGGTCACTGCAGCAAATTAAGCAGGGACTATCAGAAGTATAAAGCAATACAAATTAAAGCTCTGTGTGAACAAAGTGGCCTAATTTATTGGCATCCAAATGGCAAACACTGACTCCACACCTTTCACACATTTAGCTTGGAAGGCTGATAATTGAAGAGCTGATAATAAAAGAAATATACACCCCCTTCTTTTCAAAACATTTCACCTGTGGAAGACTCCAATCATCCCTTAGTTTGCCCTTTTAAGCATTTTGTTATGCTTCTCTGTTTTAAAATAAATAAATATAAAAGTGAAATATACTCACATTCCACCAATTACACGTAGTGATCCAATTTCCTGAAACTCCTCTTCACTACCAAACAGTGCTGGGACAGAAGTGATGTTTTCTGAAAACTCTTTGGACCATCCTCCAAAGTGGGTTTTCTCATATATTATTATCTAGAAAACATGATGTTGAGCTTAATCCTTTAAAAGTAGACAAGAACTTTGTACTTTGCTGAAATTATTTCCATGAGTGCAGTTAACAGCCCCTTCAAGTTCCTCATCTGCTGAATCACACAGATCAGCTATTGACAATATTTATATCTGTTGCAGCATTTATCAGAAAAACACCCAAGTCATGCTTGTTTTTGCACAATTAAAAGTTACCAAAAGTGTTAATGCTTTTATAGAAGGAGGAAAAAGGAGCAATAGCTCTGGATCAGCTTTCAGCTCTTCAGGTCACAGAAGGATCCTGGTCTCACTCACAACTCTGGAATAAGGGCTAGGATGGAAGGGTTCTAACTCCTGTCCTCTTCCTCCCTTCCCTCTCCTTTTCTTTTTAAACTTGGAATGTTAAATGGGAAAATCTCCTCCAACCCCTTTATCATTACAGTGACTAATGTGTCAAGTCAGAAAAACTCACTTTACAGCACATTCTCCTAATATGTGAAAAAACAAACTACTGGTACTTTTACACCTCATCAAACACTAAGTGAACTTGACAGCATTAGGGAATTTTTCTTCAGCAGCAGGCACTGAATAGTTATCAAAGATCACACACCAAACAAAAGCAAAGCAGCTTGCATAAAGATTTCATATTCCCAATGTGCTTGTATTTTATTCTCACTGCACTCTGTGCTTACCTTGACATTCATTGGCATTTGCACCTTTAGTCCACCCTAAAAACAGATGGGGGGGAAAATAGTTATTTATATTAAACTTCAAGTTCCCTCTGACATGTGTTTTATAGCACTATCAGAGCACTTTGCAATTATATTCACCACCTTCAGTGCTGGTCATAGATTTCAAAAGGCCAGTCACACTATAAACCTGACCCACAAACAAATCAGTGCACTGACAAACCTCTAAGATTGCAAGCAATTAAAAAATATCCCTTCATGGTCCAGAAACCTAAAGTGGATATTTACTGCATGTTTTTAAACTAATTGATACTGACCAGTTTTTAAAATTAACTTTTAAAGCTTTGTTGTATGCATTTCAAATTTCTAAAGCACAAATGGTGCAACACTAGAAGAGAGAGAAAACAGGAGGACAGAGAGAGAATAGAATCTAACATATTGATGTTTATGGTCAAAGAGCAAATACAACAAATGCATCTTCTCTAGAAATGTGAGTGAATGATGCTCTGTGAGGGAGTAAGAGCCTGACCTCACTTGAGTGACTAAAGAGACAGCTATTAGGTCGGATGCAATAAAATGAAGAGCTCTTCTGTCTTATTTGACCTCCTCCCAACAACAGCAGTTTCCCAGGAAGAGGCTGGGGGGTGCAGAAGCCCAACAAGTCACAGTGACCAAAGCAAACACACCAGAATGAACATCAGAGCCCAAGTTGTGTTCAGGTCCAAACCTTTGGGGAAGCAACAATAAAAAACCAGGAAGGCACACAACTCATCAGGAAACTGTGAAGTCCTCACCATTCTTAAGGGACGCAGAGATTTTACATCTGCTGAAGGAATTTCGGGTGGTGAATCACATTCTTCCAAAACTGTCATCTCTCCCTTGTAATTCAAGTCTGAATAAGCAAGCCATCTAGAACAGTAAGGATTAATGACTCAATAAGTTCATTAATTAGATTCCAAATACAAAGACCTTATAAAACTATTTTCCTTTTTGTACTCATAAGAGCTAGATAATGTTTTAGACAGCACACCAAAACAAAACTGTATTTAAATATGCTGGCAATGTCACTGCTAGGAACATCTCAAATACTTTTTTTTAGTCCAAGCTAAATATAAATGAAAAAGAAGAAAATTATCAATTTGTTCATTCACTATAAAGAGCCAGCTTGCTGCTCTATGAGTATACAAAAAACCAGTCAGTACTGAGGATGAGACATTTGCATTGAATTTTATCTAAGACTATCACCTTATGAATTAAAAGGCTTCTTATATCAATCCCATGTCATTTTTTCAGTGGAAGTTATTAAAGTAGGATTATTTACAACCATTCTTTGGAAAGCTATCGTAATTTTGGCATGAGGATTAAAAATGCTGGGAGTCCTTCAGGCTGTTTTAAATCAAAAAGAAAGCTGAATGTAGAAGGTGGACACAGGTTTAGGAGACCACACAAGGAAGGGAGGAAGAGGCATGGAGCCATATGGAAAGCTATTTTCTTAAAACTACTAAGTTTTGTTTAAACTAAGCCAGGATTCTGTTTTTAACTCCTTCACCATCCCAAGCTTCACAAGGAAGACCTGGCTCACGTGGAAAGGCAAGACTCTTGTAAGAGAAGAGCTAATATCATTCAGCAGTTATTTATGGGAAGACCCACACAAGTCCCAGACTTCAGGAACTGTGAGGTTTTGGCCCAGGGAACAACAGCCCATTCTGCTCAATACAGGAAGTTCTGGGCTACCCAAGGGCCTGTGTCATTCTGCATCACCTCCCTGCAGAATGTCAGGATATGGCTGTAGCTTGAGAAGTGCCTGGATGATGTAACACTCATTTTCTGGTATTCAGCCACAGTGTTATGGTTGTAACAGGGTGGGTGACTTGGGAGACAGTCTATTCTCCAATGAAATAAAAGCTAATTATAGCTGAGTTGCTTCCTCTATTTATAAAGTGACTCAAATATGGAATTACTGAAGACTTCTGCCAGCAACTAGGAAAAAAATGCCTTCAAACTAGGAGCTCACAGAGCACAGTGCTGACATGTAGGGCTGGGAATATTAAATGTATGTTTACTGATTTCTAGCAAAACCCCCTAAATATTGTTCATGTTGCTGACTGAGTTTCATCCCCTGATATTACTCTTCTACCTGCTGGCAAAATGCTGTTAAAAAGGTTCAGTACTCACACTCCTGATCTGACTCTTATGTAAGGGTTTTTCTCAACATCCAGTTCATCTAAATTGGCAACTGCACTCTGTATGCAGATGGGAAATCCCTCTGTACTACCAGCTGCCAGGCAGAACTCCACCTCTGGAATGCCACAGTCCTGTGGGAACAAATCAAAAGGTAACGTTTATCCACACTTGCTGACTCTGCCCCCAAACATTCCCTTTTTTGCCCCATCTTCTCAACCTTCTCCAGAACTTCACATAATGGAAAGGTTTTATTCTTTTTAAAACGGAGGCTGGAATTTTTAGAAAAGCTTAGGGGGGTAAATTTCCAGCTCCCACTAATTTTCAAAGAAGAAACTTTATGGCTGTTAGGCTACTTGCAAAACAGGCCAGTTTAAATATTCTCCAACCAAAGGACTGAACAGCATTATAATACTGACTTCTTTTTTAAAAGGCAATGTTTCCATAACACACATGATGCATGCATTAACTAAAACTTTCCAGAAATACCAATTACATTCCCACCTCTGCCCCTCCATGACAATTAAGTTACGGTATCAAGGTGTACAAGTTCAATTTTTTTGTTGTACTAAATAAATCTACAGCGTTTTAGATGAAGAAAGGAAAAACCATCAGTATTAGAAAACATCTATTCTGTTAAGTAGACACTTGAGCAATTTTCCTGTTACCACAAAGCAGCAACCTCTATTTCCTTACTAGAGGTTTACTACTGAGAGATACCACGCTGGAGAACAAACTTGTTGACCACATTCTCTTCTCTAGAATTCGCAGGGATTTTTTTGAGCCACCCTCATTTTGCAGGGTTTATATAACAAGCATTGCCAACACTTTCTTCCCCTGCACTCAAACACATCATGAACCAACGAGGATCTTCAGCAAGTCCCAGTTTCAGCAGGGTGCTCCAGAACAGCGAAAGGCAGCTCACGTGTGCAGCTGGAAAACTTCACTTCTCTGTGATAACCTCCCAGAACACCTCCCCTTCTCATCCTGACCCACAGGCACATTTGCTTTAGGACAGAGTGCTTGGACAGCATACAGAGATCCCCAAAATCCAAAAGGTGGCTGGAGGAAGATGCCCCCTGCACATGCACTAGAGAAGAAGGATGAGGAGCAGTCTCTGAGGGTGCCCTCAGATTTCTGGATTTGGTGAGGACCCAGGAGGGGCACACTATGACAGAGATCCTGGTTGGACTGTGGCTTCTGAAAGGGAGAACACAAGAGTTTGCAGAGAAACCCTAGTAGAGAAACCTCCCAAAAGCCCTGAGATGCTGTAACTAGCACCTCAGCTCATGACAGCACCTGCAGTGCTCTCCTATTGAATGTGGGTTTTTAGCAGGGTTTTCACAGGGTAACATCCCACTTCTTGGTTAATGACATTTTTTCATTAGCTATTGAACTGTCAGCACTAAGTGTGGCAATTAGAAGGGATGCACTTCAGGATATTGTTTCACTTTCCTCTTGAGACCTGAGGTAACACAGTAATACTGCTTTGGCAACTCTCCCTCCTGCACAGTCACGTTTCCTCTGTATTGTACCGTGCAAACAATGCTCACTCTTTGTTTTTACAGCAAAAACTGCAAGACCGGAATTTTTATTTTCAGATTAACAAACCCAGAAAAAAACCTAGGAAAAAGACTTTCTAGTACAATGCTGCTTTATGGGAAAATGCTAAGGAACTCCACTCTTCAATTCTAAGTGTATTTGACAGGATTTAAAAAAAATAAAAACTCCCCATAGTTTTCATATGTATATGTATCTTATTAAATCACAATTGAGAAGTATTTGAAGTCTGTGGGCTTTTTTTTCTAAAAATATCTAATATGTAAGAAGGCTGAAATTCATAAATCCAACAATAAAGCTTGATCCAGAAAATCGGAAGTTGCACCTAGAAGAATTCCACAAATAATGATGCCAGACTCCTACTGGCTTCAGATAAATTCTGAAACAAAGTACATACAAGACTAGACAAGTAGCAAAATAAAAGTATCTGCCTGAGGGCTCAGACAGAATATGAGATGGAGTATGTTTAATTTTAATTCAGCAGGAGGCTTTTGTTTTTGTTTTTCATTTAAGATTGAAAAAAGCCAGTCTGTAAGCTCTTTTCAAGTCTGCTCTCTTGACTCTGAAGCTCATGAGGCAGTCTCCAGCCCAAGAGATGACAAATGTACCAGGGCAGGTAAAGCACAAGCACTCATAATCAAGTCTCTCCTATTTATCACCATCTCTCTCCAGCCAGATTTTGAGAGTAATAAAAAACCTCTACTCATAGTGATTGTATTTTTGTGTGTGTTCTAGATTAAGTCCACAAATTTCTTTCATAAAGTGCCACACATTAAACTGAGGTCTTCATCAAAACAAATTCAAATATTTATTTTTAAAGGTGGTAACATGGTCGAGCAAGAAGTACATCATATTTTCTAAGCACGTTTTTTTGAAGTCACAAATACACATTTTGACTCAAATATGGAGTTAAATTTACCTGTACTGGTGCACAGAGTGCAGAAAATAGTAACACTTATTATTACTTTATGAGATGAAAGCTATATATCTGCAGATGTACACTCTGGGCCATGCCATTAATTTATACAATTCAAGCATGCAAACTTAGCTTGGTAAATATTGGCCCCAGCATGTTCATATTTGCCTGAGCATATTTAACAGCTCTCATTACTTTCAGAGGCTCCTTTAACATTCCCAATAAAGATTCCACCATCTTTAGAAAGAAAATGAAAACCATACAAATATGACAGCAGTCAGGTGGAGAACTAGACCCTTCAGTCCAAAGCCCTGTCATCTGCAAGGCGTCAAGATTTGGAAATAAGATATACACATGCACAACCATTATCATGCAAAACTGCTAGCACAGTATTTCAGCCCAGATCCCAAACTGGAAGGTTTCCTTCCCTAAAGCCAACTCCCAAAACTCTGCCACCCCTCACCACAAGCAGTCCAAACTCATGTCATTCATTGTCCTACAGACACATCAGGCAAAAACAGAATAAAAAGCACACAGATCAGGCAGCTGTGCTCATTTCCAGGGATAATACACAACCAGCAAATGCTTAGGTAGATCATAGCCTCCAGGCATCCCTCTCTGCCTTCCTTACTCTGTGGTACTCTCCTCCTGCCCCCACACAGTCATCCTGGAATGCCTGTGCTTCCTTCGTGGTCTGCAGGGAGCTGGGATGTTCACAAAGCACGTGGAACACTTACAGACACCTCCAAAAGAGTAACATGGCCCACAGCAGAAAGGTAAAAGCTCCTTCTGAAGAGGATTAACACAACCCTTAAGCCTTTAGCACTAAATATCCCTCTTCAGTGGCATCTCTGACAATTTTCTAGCCTGACCAAGAGATCCAGCAGAAGTGACAGACCTAAAGCCTTCAACCCCCCAAGGTGGTCTTCTTGGTTGTTTGTCCTTCTTTTGGATCTAGGATTACAGCCCTAACAGCTCCAGCTGGGCTAAATAAACTCAGCACTGTTGGGTGTTCTCCGTGGGCCTGTCAGCGGTGGTGACTGAAGTGATCAAATCAGCCTGTTTAACTGGGGTAGGTTTGTGTCAACAACAGGACAAAGAATGACTGATGTCTGGCTTCTTAAGGGAAATGCCAAAACAAGGATGAGAGAAGAGTCTATTGAAAACCAGGCCTAATTAGTTCTGGTATTCACATGATTGCTTTGTAATACAGTCTAGACACCAGCTTACTTCAGATACACATTTTGTCTTTAGGATGCTATCTGCTTCTGGAGCTTTTTTATTTTTTTTATTGGACCTGTTGATCTTTCAGGTTTCATAATTCATAATTCTTGCTCCCAGTGCTCCAGCACTGTGCCACTCTTGCTGCCACCCACCACCACCAAACCCAGCTACAGAACTCAACAGGGCTGGTAAATAAAATGATATGAAGGAAATAAATTATTACTGTCCTATAAATACCACCCAACAAATGAGACCATCAGAAGCTGCAGGGTGTCTTCCTGTGGCATCTGACAAAGTAGCCCCTGCTTAAATTATTAGCTTCTTTTCATCTGGCAAATCACACAAACAAAAGAAACACACCCTTTATGTAACAGTGTGAACAATCCCATCATGAAGGGCTTTGCTTAAGGAGACTCCACAGGGAATCCAGTTATTCCCTGCCTAACCATCTTGCAGGCAGTGATTATAAACTGCTCTTTCAGATCCCCTGTCACCTTGCGAAAGAGTGGTTCACAAGACTGTTCCAGAATGGAGGTGTCAGGAACTCTTCTTGGCTCTTATTTTTGGGGACATAACATTCAGCACCCTCTTTGGGCTTCCAGAAACAGATAGAAAAAAGCCCAAGATGTGCAAAAAGGTCAAAATATGTATTTACAGTAGGCCAGAGAACTGACCTGGCTAAACAGCCTGTGCTGCAGGAGCTGCACTGAACCTGGGTGTGCAGGCAGACTTTGCTAGCCTTGGCTCATGCTGCCTAGCCTGAGAGGAAATCAGTCTCCACATCTTCATTTTACTGGTTGCACAATATGTTTCTTTGGAATCTTCTCCCCACAATTTTTTCTGAAATTAAATACACATGGATGCACCTAATGCATATCCATGGTTAGCCAGGCCACAAGCTAACCAAAAAGTTAACAGAATCTCTGCTTTTTGGGGAGGCTTGAAGCCAAATCAAGAGCACAAAGCTACTGGCAGATTGTTCTTCAGTCAATATGCTAGTAAAAAATTAAAATATTAAAGGTACCTCCTACAGTTTCCTTAGTGAAAATCTGTTTTTCCTCTTCTTGGCAAGCTGTTTTCTTCTCAAATATTTAGCCAATGTTCAAATCTGCTAACTCAAGGCAACTGAGCAGCCATTAAACAAAGATCACAAAAAAAAAGTACTTGAAAAACTGGAAGACAAGCCAGACAAACTGGACACAGAGCCAGTATGGCCAAATTACCCTGGAGAAAAGACACTGACAGCCTATGGAAAAGAGAATGGCAGTAAAACACACACACAAGCAGCCTGAAAAAGAATCCACTATTTGTCAAATAAAAACAAAGCCCTATTTTCCACAAAAGTAAATAATTAAGGCAGCACTTTGGGAAACTAGCTTCCAAAAGCAGTTCCACAGCAGCTAAAAAAGGAGGCATGCCTTCATGAATTAAGGTTTAGAGGACAAAACCTGGCCTAGTGAGGGCACCAAACTCACCAACCATACCTACTGGAGGTTCAACTTACACGAGGGAAGTGGTGATTACTGAACTAGAGTACAGAAACAAAGCTTTCCATCTCTGTTCTATATAAATGAACCACAGACTGGAAAAAGAACAGAAGTCAAACCTATTTAGCTGTACTGCAAGGGTTTTTATCAGCCATGATGAAGTTAAACACAGTATCTTTCCTATCCAAGAGTTTTCTTTCATACCTAAGACACATCCAGCTTCCCTTGGCTGTTACTGTGGAATCAGTTCATTTATTTAGTTGTCTTCCATATTACTGATCAACATTCATATTACATACTGGTCAAAGGCTTTTAATTTGTTTAGCTCAAATAAATTTTAACTTCATTATTCTTGCCTTCAATCAGTCTCTTTTGAATTAAGTAATTTCTAAGTTTTTTAAGAGAATGAAAAAGTATTTCTATTTGTTATGACATTATGCCCCTGTACTGATGACAAGAAAGTAATCAATTTTAAAATGACCTCCATACCAGCAGAGAACACAGAAACCACTTCACTGAAAATTTCTCACATGGTGATAAAAATGATAATTCACTCACAGCAAGGGCCACTGCCCTGTGAGTAACTGGATTGTTACACTGAACAACGAGACCACTAAATCTCCTTAAATCACAAGATCTGGAAAATATATTCCTCATTCACTGAATAACAATGGATGCATTATATTTAGTTTTAGACATTTGATTCTTATCTTTTCAACAAAAAGCCTTCTAAATTGATGGCTGTAGGCAGAGCTATGTGCTGTAGGTGTACCACTGGTCCAAGTGGAAATCTTACAGATGGCACAGAAGTTGTGAAGGGAATGGCAGCAGTTTTTGGAGGCTACAAAGAGGATTGGAAACACAACTACTACTGAAGCAGAAGCCATACAGACACAGCAGACAGCTTAAGATAAAATTTTTTTCAAAAAATAAGAACTGATTTCATTTAATTTCAAATAACTGGACAGGTAAACATCTAAAAGCAGGGGAGCCTGTGTCACGTGAGGGTGATGGCAAAGAAACATAATCCACCTGCTCATTAGCTCAGGAAGAAAGGGAAATTTAGTGCAGCAAAAGCCCTGGAATTTATCACCTGAAAAAACTGAGTCACAGCAAATTTGAATGAAGTCAAGTACACTACACACACATTTTCCATTGCTGTGATGCTAATACACCACTGTGACCAACAAATCAATTATGCATGTGAGAATATTGTGGAGAAAGTCTGTACCTTTGTTACGTGTTTGATTGAACCAACTGTGAGGTTTCTTTGATGATGCTTCATGCCTGGGAGATCCCAAAGGTGATCCAGCACAACTTCTCCTTCTTCTAGTACATGTTTTCGACCCTGGAACTTTGGTTTCTCATAAAAAATCCAACTGCAATAATGATAAAATGAACCGAGTCATTGCTGGTAGAGTAATCTGACAGAAAGCCCAGGAAAAAGCTCTTCCTCCCAAGACAAATATCACATCTTTCTTATGCTGTCCCTCAGTAGTCACATTCACTTTGGTATTGAAAAGTAAAATATACAGTTCCTCTCCAGGACAAAATATAAAATAAAAATAAAGCTAAACTACAATGTGAATGAACAGCCGTATTGTACCAGGAAAAATATATTAACTGTCACCTCAAAACATGTCCTGTTCAGGCAGACACTATAAAAGGCATAAAACATACTAATAATAATGGCATTCAGCATTTCTTAGGATGTGAAAGGAATGTATGCAAAACCACCCAAGGCTGCCTCAAAACTGCATAAATGTGACATGAATGGCTGACAGTCAGAAACATTCCCTGTAAGCTGCAGCAATTAAATTCCAATGCAACAACTGACACAGACCTGGCCTCAGCTTCCCAAAGCAAACTTAAAGGTCCTTGTATAAATCCTTGTGTATCCACATTCCTTTCAATGCCACATTAAAACTAGCAGCTGAGAATGGTCATTTGATGGTCCTTTTGCAACAGCTACTGTATAATGAAACTGAACTGTAAAAATCCACCTTTTTTTTTTAAATACACATATTCTTAGTCATGATTATGGCTGCACTGGCTCAGTACTTCAGGCAAGAGCTCTAAATTCACTTGTGGCTCTATTAGAAACTTTCTGTCTGAAGCTAGCTCCCAGGAGAAACAATATTTTTTTTAGTGCAGCATTTAAAGCCTTGTTTTATGCTTTTTCATTGGTATCAGTCTAATTATAAAACAAGAAAGACACTACTGCAGATGGGACGTGTCATAAATAAAAGAAATAAAAATACAAGAGGAACACACAGGCAGTCTTTTGGAAAGAGGCTATTTAAATATGACCTGGATTTCTTACCATCCTCTAATTATCCTAAGTACTGTTCCAGTGGGAAAGATCCATGATGAGGCATCTAGCACATCAGAATGAACTTCTTGTTTACTTTTGTTGCCACAAGTATCATAAATAATAATCTGAAACAATACACAATGCATGCAAATGAGGGCCCATTTCAACACAGAGCTATTTTTTTTGCTTGCAATTTCAGCCCACTCAACTGAGAGGCTACACAGTTTCTTCCTTTATGAAACACTCTACTCAATGAAAACAACAATTGCTGAGAAAGACAGCAAAATTACTAGTGGCAGGATTTTAAATAATATATTCTCACTACTAGCATGGGGAAGCACATGCTATTAATACATAAAAATACAGAAAATTAACAACTTCAGATGCTTTCCATTCAAAAATTACAGCATGACAAATTATCCCATGTATCATATTGATTTAAGGGACACAAACTCTGCTTACCTTCCCTGGTCTTGGGTTGTACTTGAGACTTGCCCTGTCAAGGAGGTTCTGAAATTAAAAGGAGATGGCAAACAACTATTAACAGTGACAACAGTGGCACAAAGCACAGGCAGATTATTTGGGGTCCACTATTCCTGTACATGTACACAACTGTCGCAAGTAGAAAAAAACAAGATTTGTTTCACTGCCATTCAGAGCTGGTATAAATTATTTAACAGGGTCAACCAGCAGAAAGCAGCATGTGCTAGAAAGGAAGAGCTTTACAAAAGTATTACCCCTTCCCAGCAAAAAATAAACTGCATTTCTTAACAGAGGAAAGAACAAAAGGCACATCTAACACAGACTGGAGTATTCCCAATATGATGGACAGACTTCTCCAGCTACACACTTGGTCTATGTGGCACTTGCAGATTCCAAACATGGGAAGAACTGTTTCCACACCCTCATTTGCCATTGATTTAAGCAAACTAAAAAATGAAATGTTAATCTATGGAAGCAGCTATGTTATTTACTTGCTAACTGAGCTACAATTTGTAGAAGACACTGGGATGAAACAATCAAAGAGCCCAGTAAGCTGATTTTTTTTTTTTTTTTTTTTGGACAAGACAGCTCTATTAATCTCAGAAGTGAAAGAAATAAAAGAACAATTTTCATATAAAAGGCAATTCCATCATCTTCAGGTTGAAATGTCCTTAACATGGAGAAGTCTGGCTTGTGTTATTACAGAGAGTTTTTATGATGCATACTTCCCTATTTTACCTTCTCTTCACATCCTCTGTTTTACAGTTAAATCGCTTTCACCTGTGTGCTGAACCAAGACTGTTATCTTTCAAAAATTATTTTATCAGAAGGTTTTTTTTTTTAAACTATGACACAAAAAAAGCCTAATAACTTCTGACAAAAATTTTTGATTACTTTTATGACAAAAAAAAAAACTTAATTAAAAGGTAGCAAGGAGGATAGGGAGGCAACAACTTTGAATCTGGGCTAATCACTTTGATTATAAACATCATGTGACATGATATCTTACCGCTGACAACTCTCCCAGTGTGGGCACGGCGTTGTCTCGAAACCAAGGGATCTTTGGCTGCAGCATATCCTGGAGAATGCTTCCAAACCTGGCTCCCTTTTCAGATGAGCCTGTTCTGGCAGATTTCAAGTACTGGTAGTAGACACTTGTAGGAGGCTGTGTTACAGCAGCATCAGCTTTCTCTGGAACTGGTTTACAAGGTGTCTGACTGGGAGAAGACGCATTTGGAAACTGTTCTGGTTGCTCCTCTGAGTCAAGGTGTTCTTTTGAAAGAAGAAATGATTGTTCAAGAAAAGATCTACTTTGGTCATTTGGTTGAGGGGTTGCTTTAAAATTCTCTCTGCACTGACTGGAAAGGCAGCTGTCTTCTCTCTCAACATCAAGAGGATGTTCCTCATATGAAGATTCTTCCTCCTCTTCCTCCACCCCGTCCTCCTCGTCCTCGTTGAAGCGAGCAGTGAACTGCAAGCGCTCGGACACTGACTGGAGGAGGGAGAGCACAGCAGTGTGGTCAGAGCTGTCTTTGGAGACTCCCCCAGCACGGCTTTCTGGAGACACATCCGTGGAGAGCAGATCTTCCTGGGAGCTGTCATCCTCGTAGATGGGAGACAGAGAGAAAGGATAAACTCTGTAGCGCTTGGCCTCCACACTGAGGAACGACTCCAAGCCTCGGCTCTCTGCTGCTTCCTTCACCTTGCTGTCCTGCCCATAAAGACAGACTGACTCCTGCTCATTCCTTGCTCCATCACACCTTAGATGATCTGTATCATCTGAAGGCAAATCAGAAGGAGAAAGAGAACCAGTTTGCACCTCATCAGTTGAGACAGATTTGTTCTCAGATTGAAGAGCACCTTCGTAAATGATGGTAAAAGAACTGTTTTCCCACTGTTCAATTAGTGGAGAAGAGGCCAAAAGTTCTGGTGGTTCCTTCATGTCATTGCTGCAGTCCAGGCCATTTCCTTCAAGCTGATCATTTCTCTCCATGTCTTGACCCTTCATTTGTGCCTGCCTCAGATTCTCATTATTTTGGGCAAAGACTGAGTTGACGTGCTGTTTCCCTTCACTGCCCTCTCCAGGAACAGACAGTTCAGGTACCATGGGCTGTGTATCTAACCCAATAGTAACCTCTGCTCCCTCATCTGCCCCTTCTGCCAGTTCCTCTTCCCTCTCTGCTGCCTTTGAATTCTGGAAGGTTGCTTTTACTTCTCCAGGTACTTCCTCTGCAGCCTCTTTCCCACAGTGTTCATACAGACCATCCTCTGCATTGCTCTTCAGAGACATCTGAGGGCTGCTTTCATCTTTGGAGTCACTCTGCAGGCCAATACATTCTTCACCAGGCATAAAAGATGCCAAATTAACATTTACAGCTGGCAGCAGTGTGCACTCTGGCCTCTTTGTATTATTGCATGAACCTTTTAACTGCAATGGCAAAAGCGTTTCTTCAATCACAACAGCATCTCTATCTATAAAATGTAAAGTTCCATTAGTTTTTCTACTTATTGCTGATACTTTGCCACACATTTCTGCTGCAGCCAGATGGTCACACACCTTTCCATTGTGCCTCTCTTTTGCTGGTGTCAGACGATCTATTTCTGGCCTTGCTGAACGGCCAGAGGGAAGAAATCCATTTGTTTGACAAATAATTGCATTATTTGGTACCTTTTCATCTCTTTGGGGCCAACCTATGCCATTTTCCATACAATGTGGAAGCAAAGAAGGACCTGAGCAATCTGCCTTTTCACAGTTTGCAGCTACAGTCTGAGTTTCATCCATCTCTGTTGGTTCCTGAGTGTTGGCAGGAAACCTCATATCCAGACTTAAAGTCTTTGGCATTTCAGCCTCAGGTTTAGGCTGAACCTTTCCAGAAAGCCTTTTCCTCTCAGTGCCTTGCTGCTGATTGGATGCCAGTTTTTGTATGGCTGAGTTAATGACCCCATCAACTGTTTCTTTTGCTTTTAGTGCTAGTGCCTTATGTAGGTCAATTTTATCAGGGATGCAAGAGAGTATCTTTTCATCTTGATTATTTGTATCCACTTTTTCATTTCCTGTAAACGAAGCTGAGGCTCCTCCACCAGTCTCATTAAAATCTTTTAATGACTGCACAGCTGACTGGATTTCTCCTGCTGCCAGCTGTACATTTTCAGCCTTCTGATAATTTGCAATATCCATATTTATTAAACTATCCTTGTTCCCACAAAGCTGGTAGCTAGTTATTTCTTCTGTAGCCAAGTGTAAAACCAAGTCCACTATTTCTTCAGCTTTCTTCAGCAAAACAGCAGCATCTGGGAAAGAACCTTCTTGTCCCTCCACATCAGTATCTCCCCATCCTTTTCCAGAACAGAGCCCACTTGCCTGGGCAGGTGCAGCAGCTTTCTGCCCAGAAGGGGCTTCCAAGGGAGCAGAAGCATCAAGCATCACCTGTCCCACAGCATTCCTACACACAGTCTCAGAACAAGCTGACTCGGATGCAGTTTCCAAAGATTTCAAGGGACAGATGGGTGATGGCCTTGCCTCTGCCAGGACACTGCTGTCAGCCTGTTGTGTGGAGAAGGCCTCACCTGCCCCATCACTAGCTCTGTCACTGGAAGAACTGCTGTTCCCCTCGGCAGTGCTGGACATCTCCAAGGCAGAAACAGCAAGGTTGGAGGCTTCTCTGGATACCAGAGGAGGAGAAGTAGGCCTGGAGATGCAAACAACCTCTGCATCTACTCCATCAGCAGAGCTATCAAACATAGGAGGAGTAATCTCAGGTTCCAGAGAATTTGCTCGGCACAAAGTTCTCAGGTCTCCTGAGCAAGGTGGCCCCTCGGTCATCCTGTTCACAGGGATTATTCTCCCAGACTCTGCAGCTGGAAAAATAAATCCATCCTTTTCAGAAGCAGCAATCTGGCCATTTTCAGAGTTAGTGGCAGAAGGAAGCATTTTTCCTTGTTTGTCAGATGAAGAATCAATTACTGTGGGTGATAGCCTAAGTTTATTGCTGTTTTCCTCCTTGGAAGAAAAATTAATACACTTATTTTCAGAAACAGGTGGAGATTCAGAAATTAAGTCTACATCATCTTTTTCAAGGATGAAAGCAGAATGGTTGGTCAAAAGCTTTCCTTCAGATCTCGAGGCAGAATGAGGAACTATCACAGAGGCAGACTCGTGGGTTGGAAGCACTGTCAGCTCATCAGAATTTGTTTTCATGCTTTGACACCCATGAGCACACGGTGACACATTGGCAAGGTTTTCCACTGCAACCTCAGACAAAACCTTCATTGTTTCCTCATTGTCCAGTCCTGGACAAGGAAAACCAGTCTGCTGTGTGGCAGTATCCTTAGAATTCTCCACATGGATTAGCCTGTGACCATTTTGCACATGCACTGCTTTCCCTGACTCACTCAGTTCTTCATTACCAGTCCCCCTGCCCGTGCCTGTATCTTCATCATGTCCAATAAATGACACTGAAGCAGTTGGATTGCCTGTGGCCAAGCACTTTCCTCCTTTGGATTCCATGCTGAGTGAAGCAGGCATTTGTTCATTAAAAGGAAAAAGAACAGTAGCAGGAAAGTTCTGTGGATTTTGCTCTCTTTCCACAGCTGTCACCATTTCCTGTGCATCACCGTTTCTTGGATCGTCATCTTTATTGTCACTCCTGGTGTGCTGATCTGCTTTCTGCTGAAATGTAGTGGTACTGAAATGAAGCCTCTGGACAGCCAATGTTTGCTCTGAGTGATTATCCACTTGATGATTACAGCAAAATTCTCCCTTCCCCACCTGCAGTTCTTCCATAACTGTCTTGCTTTTTGACTTGGGTGAATGTAAACAATCATCTTGCATTTCTTTTGGGGACTCCTTATTACCTGCTTTACTACAATAATTTTCTTTGTCAAAGTTAGAAGTGGCTTTTTTGACTGTCTGACACCAAGTTTCTGCTTCTCCTGGCAGTCCATCTTCTTTTCCAACCAAATCATTTGCAGAACTGACTTTAAGGGAATGAGTACTCTGGGAAGTGGAATTAGTTCGGATCCCACTGTTTCTACCAATAAATGGTAATAATGAATCTAGTGAAAATGTCCTTTTGACTTTGGTTGCAACTAAAGCAGGTGTATTTCTTAAGTGTAGCTCATGACATGATTCAGTGGATGAAGTTGTGGCCTTTGCAGTTCTTTCATTTTTATTTCTGCCCAAGCAATGTTGAGCTTTACCAGACTGTTTGCTTCCCACTCCAACTGCAGAAGCCTTTAATATGGCATCATCTCTTCCATTTTCTTCTATTAGGCATCCTGATTTCACAGCCAGTGTAGTTTGGATTTCCCCATTTTCTTTGACTGTTGAAGCATTTCTGTTCTCAGGACTTTTTTCTCCTTTCCCAATCTCTGACTGGCTCCTCAGGAGCTGCCTGATCCTTGCAGAGCCCCGATACGTCGCGTACGTGACCGCAGGCGCTTCTGGCTTCCGTCGTGTCTGCCTGGAACGAGGATCATCAATATCAGCAAGGACAGACAACAAATTGCTGGTAGGATAATAAAGCTTAGCACCAGCTGTAGATGATGTAAAATACTGTTTTCCTGCACAGGTTAGCACAAACTGCAGATTGCACTCAACACTATTTTTCCTCCTCCTTCTGCTAAATACTGGTTCCTGTGACAAATGATACAGGCACCACCTTTTACCACAAAAGCCAATATAAACTAGAAGTAAAAAAGTAAATGTTGGCTTAACCAACTGCTATCATTTATTTTCTACCAGACAAGGGAATTACTACTGACAAGTGTCACTGCAAGGCAACATTTGCAGAGACAGAAATAATCATCCTGTTTTGAAGGTGTTTGATCCTTCTAAAGCAGGTCTGCGCACTAAAACTGAAGAAAATTTACTGTACTAACATTCATTAAAATATTGAACTGAAATTTAAACTTTTACCCAAGCTCTCAACATATTGTCAAAAAACAGGATGAGGAGAAACAAAACGTGGGGGAAAAAAAGGAAGCATATAACAGGGGATGCTTTTTTGAACTACAGGGTAGAAAGGAAAGAGATTGAATGGAGAATGGGTAAGAATGAGGACTCTTGGAATGCTGGAGGGAAAAATAGGAAAACTAGGAATGTGTCAAGGAATTGCTGGATCTAGCCATTAATTAGTCTTAAATTTAGCAGCAACAACCAGTGAATGCAAAAACTAAGAAATGAAAGAATCTCCACAGAGGAATTGTGATCCTGCTCCTTCACTGCTCTTTCTCATAACACTAAGAATAAGTTCAGAGCATGTCACTTTCAATTTTCTGAAGAAGCGGTTTTTCTCCTGTCTTAAAACTTGGAGACATCACAAATACTCACTTTTCTTTCAAATGCTTCTCTCTTTTCCCCCTATTTTTCTGCCTGTTAAAGAATTCTTGCAAAAATCAGTCACTGTCAGCTTTACCATTCTTCACCTTAAGACAAAGTAGATGCTCAGACTAGACTTAAACTCCATTCTGCCTCAGCCTCCACTTAAACTAAGAAGAAAACCTTTCAAAGTCTGCCCTATATCTGCTAACAGAGTGAATGCTGGAATCAGATATTCACCTGTCTGGAAAATTGTCATACTCATTTCAGGAGACTCTCTTAGGCAAAAAATAACAACAACAACAAAAGGTGCTGGCTAAGATTTTGGTTTCTAATATAAAAGCATTGCAATAAACAAAACCAGCTTAATAATCTCTGAAAGCTCTTTGCACCTTCCCCCTTTGTACAATTTGTTTCGAAATTCCTACAGCTCTAGAGCTGAGAACAAAAAATTTAAGTGATAAATGAAAAATAAATTTATTAAGGAAAGTGAAACATTTGAGTATCACTGAGTAACTGTAACTTTAAATCTCATCTGTATGGATTCTGAGTATATATTCTCTCAAAAGATACACAAGAATATTAAAATGGAGTGGATTCACCAATCTAAAAACACCATCTCTTTTCTGTCAAGATTTTAGAGGCCAAGATTTTTACTTCAGCATTAATTCTATTTTGAAGAGAGAACTTAATGCTATTTAAAATGACAAGTGAAGAATATACACACAATACAAGTGAACTAAATGTGAAATTATTCATATTCATAAACATTAAACAAGAGATATAAACAGTCATTTATATGCATGTTTTACATTGTCAGGTACCTTTAGGCTAATGCCAAAATACATTAATAAGGAATTTAGACTTTGCAAGAACTTGAAAATTCAGTTTGTATTGGGATTAAATTCACTTTCATCTCTGATGGAGCAAAATCTCAATATAGGGTTTGTTGGCCAGGTTTATTAAGTCAGAGAGGAAATAGGAAAGTCCTGTATAAATAGCACATCTGCCAACTTGCCAAGTTAGATGCCTGCATTTAGTCTTTTATAGCACCAGTTTGGTTTCCAGAGACACCAGCAGTGGTAGCTGCTAAACATCACACACTCCATTTGTTAAAATGGTGACTTGAGGATTCACAACCCCCTAAAGAAACATAAACATTTCTGAGTGGGAAAAAAGCAAAACACAGTGGAGAAAAAGGGTAGTAAAAAAAAAAACCATAACTATTTTCCACAGAAAATTTTATTCTATTATTATCTAAAATTCCAGATCCTACAAAAGGGGAGGGGAAGGATCTGTTGAGTTCTGCAGTGCAGTATGTTTACTCAGCATCAGCCATAGTCATACTAAAAATAAGTCTTAAGAATGTAAGACCTGATCATGCTCTTATTCAGAATTAACCTCCCTGAGTAACCTTTCCTGCTTTAATCACTATTAAGCTTTTACAAACTCCAGCAGCTCCTCTACACTATGGCCAACCTCAAAAATAAAAGTTAGCCTTCAAGTGCCCTGAATCCAGATGAAATTTCTTTTAAGAAAACAAGCAGAACACATATTTGCACCATTTCTCAAGAAGAAAAAGAGTTTTATGGATTCTTGAACAGATCAACTGTAATAACACATTTGAAGTGAGCATATAAATGGCATTGCAAGATGCCAAACATTCATATCCACCAAAATCAAGGCATGACTATGAATAAAGAACTTTACAAGAATTAGCTTTTATTTGAAGTATCTTTTAATGTCATGGTTGGTATTTTTGTGTGATATGCAGTGGGGAGAATTCAGATTTATGTACAAACATGTGGTGAGAGCCAGTATTCCAGAAGAAACCTGGAACATGCCTTTCCAGTTGTCTCCCGTACCCAACTTTGCCTTCGAATTTTTCATGTCAACTCAGAAATTCTGAAACCCAAAGCATCCAGCTATGGGATGAATAGGTGAATTTTACAGAAGGGATGCCTACAAGAACCCAGCATGACTGGGTTTTATATCTACACTGATTGGAGCTACATATCCCCCCAAACCAATATTTATTACAGCTAGAGCAAAAAAAAAAAAAAAGAAAAAGTACTCAGAAACTTTCTTTGCCTATGTGGTGATCTTTATAATTTCTCCCAATTCTTTTTGCTCTCTGTTTATCTTCTGAGGGAATTTTAAGCTCCGATTGATCAGTGTGAAGTCAGCAAGATCCCAAGCCATGTGCCCTTTGGAGAACTGTGCACAAACCCAACCTGGAGGAGCACTGGCTCCAGCTGCAGAGCCCCAGCCCGTGCCAGTGCCTCCCAACACGCAGCTCTGCTCTCCTGCAGGCTTCACTCCACCAAGACTTTTGTCAGTGAGCTCTATTTTCAGTCAGAACCAACCTTTCCTCCACAGACAAGGCAACTTCTGGGTCTCTGATCTTTGATAAAGAAATTGCTGCTCAGGATATTATAAAAAATTTTGCCAGCAGGCCTTTGAGTCCTAATGCATCTCCTTTGAGAGCACATAGAAGCAAAGTCACTCTGAATGCTCCCATGCAACAACAAGACATTTAAAAAATGAAAACCCCTGTTCCTACCAGCAACTCAGCTGTAAGTCTTATGAAACAAATTTAGAAGCAGGCTGTGCCACAAAAAAAAAAAAATCTTCTGGAAGTGTCACTAGAGACTTGTTTCATTTCTGATCACCAAAAGAATATGTCAGTTCAAAAATTACCTTAAAAACTATTTGCGAATTTTTTTTTTCAGCTCATGTGAGGATGCAGATGAAAGCCTGATTATACAAAGAACCCAGTGTGCATTCTGTCACATATTTCAAATAGCAGGAGATTCCTTCTTTCCTGTCCTCACAGGAAGCTATTCAATTCCCTATAAAGTCTTAAATCAGTTTCAACAAAAGACTTTGACAGCAACAAGAGAGGATGTCAACATGAGTTACGTTAAATTGGTCAAAAGTAGGTGCTTGTAGATATTTCTTCTATTGTGAAAAAGATATAAAAAGTTAAAGGGGGAATAACTCAAGGAGGAGAGGGGAACATGTTCTGACGTCTTAGATGACAGACATCTTGTGTAACTTGCCCAAGTGGCAGTGGTTATAAAACAGTCTTGTTGATTTGGAAGGCCAGAAGCAGGAGGAAACCTGCTGCCTTAAATGCCTCATTCCAGTGCAACCATAAAGAACACATTGTTTGCATATTTTTAAGTGTTTGCCATCAAGAAGGTAATCCCTCCAATCCTGTTTGTACCATACAATAATGCAGAAAGCACAGAGCCCTATACATTTTCCAAAAGGTGGAGGAAGACCACATAGGCTGATAGAGCATCTCAGGCCCCCGGCAGCACAGTTCATTGGCACAGCAGAGAACTGCTGCCCAGCCTGCCTCTCCCAAAACATGCCGTGGTGAATTTTCCCCTCATACCTCACTCTTCCAGATATTTTCTCACCAGTCTGCTGCTTTTACAATCATATCCATGTATGGTTCCCCCAATCTCTTCTCACAGACCCCACAGAGAGAGCCACCAGAGCGATCTGCAGGCTACAGGCTGAAAATCACTGATCTAGATTTGGTACTTGTGGCTCCTGGCTACCCCACTCTGACCATCTTAAAATTACACTGTGGTTTATTTTAATTTCTTTCTGCTTAGCTTTTATTCCACTGTATATTTAACTGACAGCTTTTTTAAAAAAAAATATGTTAAGGTACTTCATCTAGAAACAACTGTCTTGAAGTCACTTTGAAACATCTCCTGGTGGAATCCAGCTTACTCAGCTGGTTTCTATCCTCGTGTAAGATATTAATAAATGGGAAAAATTAAAGACTTGCTGGATAAAAGACACTGTGGGCTAACTGAATAGTTGCCATACACAACTTAGATGAAAGAAAATTTTTTAGCCAGAGGGGATAGCTTCATGATTTAAATCTGCAGCCAGAAATACATAGTGTCCTGGGACGTCACAATGTATGTTTGAAAAGGTCAAAAGTTTGATTGAACAAAGTGCTTTACAGGCAGTTGATTCTGCAGGAAATCTCAAAGCTAATGTTCCATAAGGACAATTAAGAGTCAACGACAATTTTAATAAAAGCAAACACAGTCTCTGTGACCTTGGAAGGAATGTTTTTCCTTCCCCTTGCCCTTTAGGGTAGAACTTCTTGATTATCTCCCACATCTGGGAACACCTATTCCTTGAGTCTGAATGAAGAGAGCACACATCAAGGCTGACCCAAAACACCAAAGGCTGTGAGACCAAGACCAGCACAAAGGGCCTGGGATCACTCCTAGCTCCTCCTTGCCCTACTTCCCCAGTACCTGGCAGCAGCCAGCCTTCCTACCCCACACCTGTGGGAACTATCCTCACCTGCTGCCCCTCCCTTTTCCTCTGTGACACTCAGGGATTCAGGTGCCTGGGACTTGCCTCTCCCAGGGAGCAGGGACAAGCAGAGCTGCTGCTGCTTCTCACTGCTGTGCAAGGGCTGGGGACAGCAGTGAGGTGTCCCCTTAGTTTCTCATCTTAAGGCTGAAGAAAGCCAGTCCTCTTGGCCTCTTCTGAGATGTAATGAAGAATCAAAGCCAGGGCATCCCTTTACTCTGTTCAGGCAAGAGTGTAGCTTCAGGTGTGGCAGGGAAAGCAAAGGGTTTGACTGAGTTGAAAATATTGCAGAGCTGAACAACTCTACTAGAAAAAAAGAAGTTCAGCAGAGAAAACAATCCGATGAATTAGTTTCTGACTCTGTTTAGCTCCATTTTGCATCACACATCTGTTAAGAATTACTCTTAATATATAAAGTTTCATTCTTCAGAAACACAAAAATCTTTGCTTTGGCACCAACAAGAACCTTTCCTTTGGACTACATCCCATCTCTGGGCAGGCACCCCTCTCTGGCAGGTAGAGAAATGCTTTGGGGTCTGCATTTCTCCCACAGCACAGCCCTGAGAGTGACCACCCTCCATAGTTCACCTTGGAAATCAGGGGCAGGATGATCCTGCTTCTTCCCCAGGACAGCCTTCTCATTTTGGGTGGTATTTGGGTGACCTAGAAGTGTGGAGCTGCCCAGGTAGTTAATGCCCCTGTCAGGGGGCAGCAGGTCACTCCCAGCAACAACTCCCTGTCCACCTGAGCACCAGCAACTGAACAACACTGCATTTCCATGGCCAGAAAGCCACCAAAAGATCAACAAATCAACACCAACAAATGCAGGAGCAGCAGCTTCCCCATTCCTCCTCAGGAATTACATGATGAGACTATTGCTGGGAATTAAGTGATGAATTTCTGTTCATTTACTCTTGATTTTCTACCAAAGCCATCTATAGGCAAAGATGAATGTTGCTGCTACTGACTGAAATCAAAACAACAACACACAACAATCCATCAGACAAATGAAGGGCTGTGTTTTGTTATCACCACAAGCCTGCCTCTGACAAGCAACACACAAGAGAATTACAAGCTCTGAAACAAACCTATTAACCAGAATTATGTAAACCTGAAGGATTTTATCAGCTGTATTTCTATCAAAATAAAAGGGCAGGATTTGCTGACAGTAGCAAGGTGGGAAATACTAATTGCTGATACTAATATACATCAAGTAGATGTATAGTAACAGGCTTACTTGGCCTAAAATTTAATTAAAAAACCCCATTCCCTCACAAAACCCAATAATGTATAACAGTAGAACTGTAAATGGACTGCAATTTCTTTCTCCTTAGGGGTATCTCCCTTCTGAATGAAATTGCTTGCAATGCTCTCACTAAATTATTCCCATTACCTGGCTCTTAGTAGGGTGTGAAATGTAATTGTATGTTTTGAGCATCTGCTTTTGAAATCACCTCCGCTCCCCTCTTTTACCTACAGTTAGGAAATTGCAGTGGTGGGGGTCTTTCTCACTTCCAAGTCTACAAGGTTTTTAACACAAGGAAGAAGACAGGATCTTAAAGTACCTTCTTGAACTGGGGTGTTGGTGCCTTACCAAGGTTTATTTCATCAAAACATTCAGAATAGGTACAATTTTGATTTTTTGTCTTTTCAGCCACGTTCAGCAAGGCAAAAAGCTCCTCCTTGCTGAACTCCAGAAGAAGCTGTGCAGTTTCACAAGCACTATTGTTCTGCACACCACTATTTGCAACATCCACTTATTGTTACTGGGTATTACAAAAAAAAAAAAATCTATTGGAAGACAGAAAAATGGCAAACAGATCTGGGTCATTAGTCTTTGGGACAGGAGGAAAGGAAAACACCAAAGTTTTGTCCTCAGTCACCTGCACAAGCCACCACCCACTACCACCACTGAGACTCTTGAGAAGATGGCATGTATTCACTGCAGGAAGTCCATTCTCAATTTTGAAGCCAAATCATTGCTTATTAGTGACAGGCAATATATATGAAAGTGAAAGAATTTTACATTATAGGAAAGAAAGGCAATGGGGCAAATCTGTATTTTATATTTGTCACCTACTTTATGAAATCACCATCTCTCTCATGTAGACTTTCGGCAATGAGAAATGAGGTGAAGTGCACCCTCACTGTTGCATGGCTTTATTTTCAGGGCTTATTTCATCAGTTAAAGGTTGGCTTTTAACATCATTAAGGAGTGCAAAGGCCAAGGGTGAACACAAAGTTTTCACCTTTATACCTACCAGTCAGCCACAGGGGACTATTCTACCCAGAAGATGCCATCTTACTAAGTAAGAGGGCTTTTCTACACTAAGTAGCAAATACCCTACTTTGCAATTGGTTGTTCCCTTTCACTTCTTTAAGGCAAAGAAACCTTCAACCATCCCAGAGAAATGGAAGACTAAGGGATGAAATAACTGGAGACTTAGTCCAACTCTCCTCAGCCATCCTCTGTGCTGCAATTATTGTCCACAGTAATTGCTGTCTAGAGACTTAGTCAAATTCATCATGCTTTTGTCTTTTGTGCTGCTCCTTTACCACTTGCCACTGTTGGGATTAAAGGAGCAAAAGCCTTTGAGGTACAAATTACCTCTGAGCCAACCAGCCAGGGTGATGGAGGAATAATGTGACCTACACATTTTGTCCCTCAAAAACACGACTCCACAGACTGAGCTCATGAATTCCACTTTCCTTGGCTCAAGGCCTGGAAACTCGAGTCTTTACCAAATGCCAGACCTCCCACTGTGGGCAAAATTAACCTCAGTTTACAGGTCAGAGCACTCTGATATCTTTGTATTTCACCAAATATTGCTTTAAGGATATGACGAGAATGAGCTTGTCTGAGTAGAGGCATCTGAGACCATTTGGTAAGTTTTTAAAATCTGAAAGGTTGTTTAGTTTAGGCTTTCTTTTTTATACAACTCTAATGGGGATTATGCAATCTAACAACCATCCCTCTTGCACTTATCATTGCATCCTCCTCACCAACCACAGGCAGTCCCTGACACAGTATTTCACTGTGGTTTAGAATTAACAAATTCATTTACATCTTCCTCATGACAAAGGAAACTGCTGCAAGATTAATAATGCAGTGGTCACCAGGGTTTGTAAAGCTCTCTGCTACATCCTGCCTCTACAGGAAAAGCTAAAATTGCAGTTTAATTCAACAATCAATGGAATCAATACCTTTGCCTTTAAATGGCTCACCAGCACGTCTCATTTGAATTTTAGGACTCAATCACTTCTAGGTTCACATCATCTTTGCTCCTCATGATTTCCACACCTTCTTGTTGCTTTGTGCTATGTCTTTATCCCTTCTCCCCATCATTCCTCATGTGTTTGTAGAACCCACTCTCAAGAAGACTCTTTAGCCAGCTGGCAGCAACCAAGAGCATTTTTACAGTTTTGCTATGCTAATTGAATACCAGCTAGTTAATATTTAGTAAAAAACCCAGCTAGTACTGGAAAAAATAAACTACTCTACATCCTTTAAACTTGTATAAACTAAAAGAGAACAAATCCAGCATAACCACTTCCATAGAAGAAAAAAAAAACATTTATCCTTACTAAAAAACCAGTTATTCAAACTTTTTAGAAAGGTAAACAATGCAAGCCTCTGCTTCCCTGCAGTCATTCCAATTTTTCTTTACTAATTGCTTCAGAAGAGCAGTTCACATTGTGTGGTCAGGCAGAGAAAAACATAATTAAAGTTACACAGAGATTGTCTAACTAGTTAGTGTCTGAAGCCAAAAAGGGCAGAATGTACACTGTACTTTTGAGAATGAGCTTAAAAGGACATAGATTGGTTTAATGTTTGCCCTAATTTACAACAGCTACAACGAAAAATAAATACAATTTTTCTTCCATTTGAAAAAGTTATTTTCCATGGAAAAGCTGCATTCTGTATATGGGCCAACCCACCCTTGCCTCCAAACTAGCAACACACATTCTTTCATGCCTGCCTAGCCATGAGACACATGAACTATACTGAAAAAAATCTACACTGGTTTGCAAAGGTTATCTACCAATACAGGACAATGTCAAAGGATGGTCAATTGAAAAATCCAACTGCAACTTGGACTTCAGGAGAACAAAAATAACTCAAAAATTTTTGCAAAAATAAGCCACTTCAGTGAGTTAACACCCACACTTTCCAAACTCTGTAAACTTTGACAAATGCCTTATTTTATTAATCTACATTTTTATGAAGAATTCACAAGAAGAAAAAGGGGAATGAGATCCATCCTACCCTGTAAATTGTGCATACACAGTGAAGGACATACTCCAGAAACAGCAAATAGCAGCAAGAGACTGATGCAGCAACCCAGCCTGCCCAACAGGTTTTAGGGAATAGAGTTTGCTCAGGAACTAGAGCGAATAACACCACGCTCCTGGGCTCCCCAGGGAACAACTAAGGGGAGGAGAACTTTTCTCCTGCATTGATCAAAGCAGTGGTGGTGCTGAGCTGCAGTTTGGAAAAAGCACAGTCAGATGGGTGATAACCATGATAAGAGTCTGGGATGAAAACCAGCCGACCACGTCACAGAGCAAACCAGAGTGCTCACAAGAACACAACCATTATTACTACTAATTACTGTATTTTGAAGGTGGAAATACAGTTTTAACTTCACCTAAATAGGTTTCACATCACCTATTCATATCCTGATCAGCCACTGCATTTATAAATAATAATAATGTAATAACATAAAGCTATTAATGACAAAAATAACATAAAGCTTCAAATCAGCTTTCTGCCAAATAACAGGTAAGGGCAGCGTGCTGGAGACATCCCCAGAATGGAAATGGAATTCAATAAGTAGCTCCTTTGGCTGTCTCTGACCTCCTACATGGAGACGAAACATTTCACATGTCACCAATAAACAGACTGAGCACAACTCAAATTAATTAAAAATTTTTTTTTTAAAAAAGGTGTTTCTTCTGAGTCTCTCCTCCCACTCTGCAAGGCAAGCAGGAGCACTGTGATAGACTTATTGGTTACTCCCAATCACTACTTTCTGTTTAAATTTGAAATGAATATTCTGGGCCATACTGAAAGCCTGAGTCATCATCACTTGCAGATCCACTGCCCACAAACAAGTCCACATTCTACACACCCATCAAAAACTGGACAGGTACCACAGGCAAACATTCACACCTAACTCCAAATCTATGCTGTGCTGAGCCACATGTAGGCAAATTTTCAACATAACAGCTACAAATTATTTTGGAAAACTAATAGCTATGTTTATGAGAGTCATAAAAGGGTTTGTAATACACAGTGTTGACCACAGCCAGTGTTTTAACTTTTCTACTCTTGATACTTCTCCACCCTTGCCACCACTTTTTAAATTTTTTTTTAATCTTCTTTTAAAAATACTACAGGACTATAAACAATGCTCCATGTTTTGGCTAATTGAAATTGACTGCTTTACATAACCTTCTTTACACCACAGGAAAACCCCAAAGAACTAGGGGAAAAAATGACATAAGCAAAAATCACCCAGTCAAATAAATTAGGAAAGATAATTTAAAAGTGAGAAAACCTTACTTGCAGAAGTAAAATTATTGAACTGCTGAGATATAAAAAGGAAAAACATTCAAGCCTTTATACAGGCCATAATATGGATGGAAATAAGCTCTTTACACTTCTTTTTTTCCTTAAAATATTTTAAGTGCCACATCTATTCAGGAGACTTCTAAACAACTTCATTATAGTTACATTTTGTTGCAGTTGACTTCTCCCCTTCTCATTTATTTAGGGCAGTTGCTACTGGAGTTTTGCACAAAGTCAAGTCAGGGACACTACAACCACCCTTAGAAATGAGACATTTCTCATGCAGTCAGCAGAACTTGGTCAGCATAGCTCTGTACATACACACACCAACATATTTAATAATAAATTATAAAACTTACTTTTCTGTATCTGAGGATTGTTTCCAGCTTCCTGGAAGATCCTGTGTGGTATCTTTCCCAATATTATTTAAGATGGCATCATCTTTATTTATAGAATCCTCTTTTTTTCTAGCTGTAGGCTCTTCAATTTTCTGGTGCTTTGGCTGCATGTCCTTTGGAAAGGTGTTTGTGCTCTGTAAATCCTTTTCACATCTGTTGGGTTCATCTTGGAAGGTAGAGGGTTTAGATTCTACCAAAGAAGATTTTGTTGCAATATTAAATAAGCTTCCAAGGAAATGAAAAAAGCCTTCTCGGGGTTGCTTGTCTTTATCTGTTGTTTTGATTCCAGGAGTCAAACTAGGAAGGCTATTAGCTTTTTTCAGCTCCTCCTGGATTTCAGACTTGCTAAGTTCTTCTGTGGAATGGTTCTTCTCTTCATTTTGACAAGCCTAAGATAAATACAAAAAGCACATAAAGATGGTGGTTCTTGTCATTTTCAAACATTCCCAAATTCCTTGATTTTAATTTGTGCCTATGCATTGTATTCCTTTCAGGAGATCTGTCACTTAAAAAGGTTAAAGCCCACTGCTTGCTGTCTTCTCTTTTTGTACCAAAGAGGTCCCTATTCCACAAAAAATAAAAAGGACTACCAGAGTCTAGAATATTCCCAAAGAAGATGCAGTGGAAAAAATACAGGACAGATGGCAACAATTACTTCAACTGGCATAAAAACCACGGGGAAGAAGCAAGGAACAGTTACTTCACACTTCAGACGAATCCCCTCAGAAAGCACAGCTTCATAAACAAACCTCCATGTGCTTGTGAGAACAGTTTTCAGCTTGCAAATCTAGGCAAGAACACCACAGCCAAACAAACACACACCACAACCTGCTGCACTTCTGAAAAACTGAGGAGACTCAAGAACAGAATTGGGATAGAACAGACTCAAGTCACATCCCAGAGGTGAATCCTACCTATTAACCTTAGCAACCTGATGTTGAACCCTCTGGCCAGCTCTCCTTCGACTGCACAGCAGTTTCCAAATGGATTTGTTGTCTCTCACAGTCTCCAGCACTCAACCAGGTTTTCCACCCAGCCAAAGTCCTACAGAGCACCACCCCTGCACCTCTGACCTTCTGAACTGCCTATCAGCCCTACCAGTGAACTGATATGAATGAGCACCAAGGCAGGGCTTCACCTCAGTCAAGCCACATGCTCATTTCTTCCCTCAACTCAGCTGAGCATCTACACCCAGAGGCAAGGCAAGCTCTATTCCTCACCAATTGATGCCCTTGGATTTCCTCTGTGTCAGCTCCTCTCAGAGATCCAAGGACTGCTGTCCAAGCTCATGTACTTCTGTCAAGACCATCTGCCCAAATGCAACTTCACTGAAAGGCTTCACAAACACCCCATGTAACCACATTTTCAGCTTCACAATCTGCAAGCGTTTTACTTTCCCTGGACTAAAGTTTTCTGGGAAGCACCTCCCCCCATCCCCACCCTTTGTAGTGGGTGCCATAGGCTATTGCTGCCTATTTTATCTTTACAGTACAACCCTTGCAATTTCAATTCCTGATTCAACTGAGTTTATTAACACAGATTAAAGTTATCCCTGCTTCTCTCAGATGAAATCTATCCTGCTCAGCAGGAGTGGGAAAGAACATGAACAAAAAGTCCTATGCAAATTTTAGCTGTGTCAACAATACATTTGGATAAGAGTAATTGTTTCAAATTGGGCAACACCAAGCCATCCAATCTACACAGAAAGCTACTATTTCCACTAGGTGACCAATCCTATTTCCACTTGAAGTAATCTTAAATAAGTCAGCAGGCTTATTTGTTAATAGGCTATGCAGGATCATGTTAACGATGTAAAAAGTGTTTTAATGAATTCAGCTTCATCCTTGGGGAACAGCAATTTCTTAAGATCTTTCAAGATATATTTAGTGATACTGGAGCAGTGATCTTTAAACTTCAAGCAATGCTTTTTCACCCTTTAAATACAGAACAGATGCAATTGCTTACTATTAAAAGATGCATGTGTTGAAAATGGAATTGTTTATGTGAGGATAGAAATTGAACAGCACTAATTTATCCTTGAGAAATCCACACAACCTCCATTTTCTCTGTACAGGCAAGACATTTGTACAACCACACTGAATTTCTAAGTAAACTATTAGAAGTGGGCTAAGTCAAGCTCTGGCCTTTTTTCATCCCACCTGTGACAAATCCCACCTGCTCCCCCACATACTGCACTAATCAACAGCTGATGCATCTCAAAGGGGTGTAGTCAGCCCTGTGGGATCAGAGATTTACCACTTTACACTTCATCTCTACCCAAACCCACCCCTGGAAATGAAGATGCCAACAGTGCCGCTTGCAGATGTGCCACAGCTCTGGCTGCTGTCTTCAGCATTAGACAAGTAACACCAGAGCCTGGAATGAACCTCTTGAATAATTAACTTCATCTCATAGGAGTCCGGTACTTTGCATAAGGAAATACAAAACAGAAGCAAGAAAACAAAATAATTTCCGAAATTTGATGAGTGAATGATTCACCATGTCAGCTTCAAAGTTCTACTGTCATATTTTCTTCCTTCGCTTTGACTAACACCTCAGCATTCTTCAATATCAGATTTTAATTCAACTTTGAGTGAAGGAGAGCATTTCTCCATTGTTTTGTGATTTGTACCATTCACACAGATTTGTCTAATCTAAAAGAGTACCTCCGTGCAGGAAATGCACACAAATCTTTGTCTTTTCTGTGCACAATCCTTTTAGGCCATAAACATTTATATTACTATTAAAACATCTACGAAGTTAACAACAAAATGCATTAACTATAAAAGAAATTGTTACATTAAAAATATTACAACAGTTTAGTGTTATAAGTATTTTTATTTGCTGTTGTTTTGTTTGGTGGGGTTTTGCCCATTTTTTAAAACCATTTATATTCAGAAACTAGTGGACGGTTTGGGGGTTTTTTGGTCTTAGAAACTAAGACATCAAATATAGTTAAATCTCTACATGTGAAAGTCTTCTCCGAGCAGCTCTGAGACATAACACTTGTAAAGACTGTGCTGCTTATTTGTGAGCATAATTTATGCCCTGCTTGAAAAGCTGTTTTGTAGTCTCTGCTTCCAGAAACAGAAATCTATTTAGACTTTGCTTCCTCTTTAATCTTCCTTTCTTTACTTAACTTTTGGTAAATCAAAAGAACAGGAAGTTTTAATATGAAAGGGTCCTTCCATACCTTTAACCATAAATAGCGTCTTGCATGGAAAAAAACCACAGAGAACACTTACACTGTGCTTATTTGAAGATATATGTGGGTATTAAGTCCTAACACAGAAACTATGCAAATCCTTCTTTCTTCCCTTCAATATAATCAATCCTACTCTCCATATATTCTCCCTCCTGCTCCACTTTGCCATAAAAGACAGCTTGAGCTATTGGTATTTCATCATTTGCACACAAAATCTCAATTCAAAGTCTGAAGCGCTGTTTAGGCATTATACAAACAGCACTGTTCCTGCTGCAGATTCTGAAGTTTGTATTTTGAGATGAATTAAATTACTGAGACGAAGCACATGATTTTACTTTACGAAAGCCAGTAAGCCTCTAGCACAGCAGGAGCCTTCAGGCAGAAGTGCCTGATGAACATGCAGCACGGTGGCAATTCCACAAGCCAGTATCACAGAAACTTTCATTTATCATTCCCCATGCCTCTCTGCTAGTCTGTCTCTGACAGAAGCCCCCAGAGAACACTTAGGGGAAAAAAAAAAAGGTAAGGGCATAGGGTATATATAAAATAATCCTTTCCATGGTATATCCCACCAGTTTTCCACAGTCAGGGTCTCAAGCTGACCTTGACAGAGTATATGATTCTGTGCCAGAATTAAGCTTGAGCTGTTTGATATTCACAACACGGCAGCAATACCAGTGGCTCTTGTTTTACCTACACTTCATGTCATCAGTCAAAGAAAAATAAATTTAAGAAGTCCTCTTACAGTGTCACAGCAGTCTGAATAGTTTCTCAGGCTCACCAAGAAAACAGCAGTTTCTGGATGGAGACCTACCTGCAAGATCCCCTTTGAGATCCTTACTGATGCAAGGAAGAAATTTTCTGCTATAGTGTTGTCTTTCTGCTCCTCTTGTAATGAACTGTCATCAGTCTTCCCCTTGCCTCCCCTTTCCCAGTCTCTGTGAGCTTCCCTGCTTGTGACATGCTTCATGAAGCTTTAATTAGCTTTTAGTCCTTTGGTAACTCTTTCCTCCGAGTTTCACTGGGCAAGCCCTGTGTAACCTGGCCTGACCTTGCAGCTGAACTGCGGCTGGACCGGATGACATTCTGGGGTCCTTTCAACCTGAATTATCCTACGGGCTTGTGCCCTCACATGCAACGAGGCTGGTGTGGCAGAGTGTGAAATGAGATTATGACTCCAATCAGGTGACTGAGGAGACTGCAGCGATGAGTGACGCGGTGCCTGGGCACTGTGCTCCCGCTTTGCTGCACAGAAGCCTGGCAGCTGGGGCTCAGGAGACAAGCCCACGATGTCTCAGGCAGGATTCTTATCCCAGCTGATTTATTCAGCAGCAGCCGAGGTGTGTTTTCCAGGCTGTAATCCACTCCTGGCTGCAGCACAGACATCCGCCCTCGGCCTAACTGCGCCTTGGCAGGCAGGCCCAGGGCTGCCACCAGTGTGAACAATGCCCCGAGGTGGCACAACAGCACCCTGAGCAGGGAGTGCTCCTCCAGGTTTGCCTCAGTTTCCCTCACCTCCTGCACCAGCAGGGAACGGCCACCCTTGTAACCACGCTTGTAAAGCACCTTTTCTCAGCAGCTGGGTGGCTGAGGTTTGTATCCCCGGAGGTTCTCAGTCAGCAAGGGCTACGTCTGTCTGCCAAAAACACAACCTCTTTTACTGGCCTAACGAGCGAAATGAAAACATTAACAGCACTAAAACACAGATCTCCGTGAACAAAGCTTTAGCTTCCAGCCACAGCTGCCAGACATTTCGGATTTCCCTCCCCACGAGTGAATGCTCATTACGAAGCAGGAGCCCCAGACGGCCGTGCAGGGACCTGAGGCCGCCTGTCCTGCGGGAGGCACAGGGAGCTGCTGCTGGAGAACATCCTGCCTCCTGCACAGACACACTGCTACCACCTCATCTCGCCTGTACTTCTGCCAGAAGATGGCCTGCCAGCAGAAATTTAGGATCACCACTAATTCACCCCAGGGACTTCCAACAAGTCATTTAACCCCAACATCCCGATTCACTCATCTGAGAAAGGGTCACGGCATTACTCCTGAATTTGTTTGCTGGCATTTAGAAATCATTTAACAGCTTCAGGCTGAAGTGCTGGGTACACAAAGTAGCACATTTAGGCATTGCCACCTATAGTACAGGAAAATTAATCTTGTTCCTAGCCTTAGCTTTGACCTTTCAGCACAACTGAGATGGCTGCATTTCATTTAACAATTATGAGCACCTCATTCAATTTGAACACTGAGACTGCATATAAATTCTGTGTGCTAAGCAAAATCCACAGTGATATAGCTGGGGCTGGTGGCAGCTTAGTTCATCCCCACAGTGAGTCATTAATGCTGATTTTTCAGCAGATTTTCTTTCTCTGGGAGGTTAAAGCATCTTTGGTGTAATCTCCCACTTTTTTTCAGTGAGTGGGACACACTGAGGTGCCTTAAATCCACATGTGAAATAAGCTTTTCTTTTTTCAAGTACTGTGAGGAAAATCTTTTAGGCTTTTGCAACCAACAGGAGGCAATACATATGGCAACCTAATGAAAAACTATTGGACACAAGGAGACATAGATTAAGAAGATGACTTGTCTAAAGAAATTAGAATAACATTAACAAAAATTCAGGCAAAAGTACTATCAGACAGTGAAATGCACAATAAGAACCCCTAGAAGTCCACTATTGCTAGTATTCATGAGATAGATGGATTGAAAAAACACATGGTTTAAGTGGGTTTTTCCTATTTAAGCCAGTAATTACAATGGTGGTGTAGAAGATGCAAGGGAGGTCCACCATTGTAAAAAACTATTTAGTCTTTACTAAAACGTATCTTTTAACTAATGAGAAACAGCAAAAATCCCCCAAAAGAAACGAAGAGTGACTTGGGGTTTTGGGGGAATTTAAGTTGAAAATGAATTCAGTACCTCTAAAAAATACCCAATTAACCTGAATATTTTGGCTTTTTAATACTGTGAAGTTTTCCTTCCACATCCTCATTTCTCTGCTTGGTTTAACATGAAAAAAATCAGGTCATGGCAACCCTGAAGACAAGAGTAACTAGAAAACTAATGAAATCATGGCATCTTCACAATCAGGAGTAAAAGTTAAACAACAGGAAGAGACTTTTAGTTAAACTGCATCAGTTTTGCATTTTTAAAAATAAACCTATTTAAAGTCAATGACTATTTAACATTTGGAAAGACAACTGCATCTGTTCAAAGTTCAGCACTGGGACTTGAAAAATTTGTTTATCCATTTGAATTCTTGAAACAGCAAGGAGTCATCAATGTATATTTAATTTGTCAGATGAGGAAAGAAAAGATGAAACAAATATTCTCTGAAACTCTATAATATTCTCCTAAAATCTGAGGAACTATCCAGAGATACATTCCCTGACAGGAACAACAGATGAAGTGATAAGAGCGAACATTTCAAATGAAAAGGTAGAAAAAAGGAGGTACAGTTTGGAATAAAGTTTCTGCTAGGTCACCTTCACAGGAAATTTTAAACTCAGTGAAAGTCTCTAGAATGACAAAATTAACTTTTTAATTTAAAAGTTTCTCTTCGCACCATTTGCAGAGCTACTCAAAAATTTTCCCTTCTGAATTTTCTCATTAAATTATTTTAAAGCTCTGATAAGATTGAAAACTGGTATTCACTTCTGAGTAGGCAACCATCACCTCATTTCTACAAGGGCTACTGTAGAGCCAGAGAGAACAGAATTACATTGTCTGTCTTACTTCTGTTCTTTCCCCCAAAGTCTTCCAGTACCACACTTTCACTGCCTTTTAATAAATACCTTTTCACAAACATAAAACGATTTCTGTTCTCTTTCATTTGACAATTTCTTGAAGCTTGGAGGAAAAAAAAAAAAAAAAAAAGGTGAAATTTACCTTTTCAATGGAGAAGGTGACAGTACACTGGGATGGGACGAGACNAATTTCTTGAAGCTTGGAGAAAAAAAAAAAAAAAAAAGGTGAAATTTACCTTTTCAATGAAAAAGATGACAGTACACTGGGATGGGATGAGACAGTGTGATTTTCACCTGCATTTACATTCTATCAGCAGATTATAGCACCTGGCACCACATTTCTGCTTCACCTGTCTGCTGGTTTTCTGAGCTAAACAGACCAAGGTTTAAGCCTTTTTTTGGTTTTTTTCACCCATCCTGAAACAAAATTCGCTGATCTTGATCCCTGCTTTGAAGAACTAAAGTAGGAGAGAGGGAAGCACATTTCAAGATCATTCTTTCTAAAAATCTTCAGTACGACGATGGAATTTACCAGAACTTTAGACGACATGATCTTGAAATATCTTCCTCAACATATACAGCTATTAACACCAACCATCAATTTAGCAAAGTGTCCTGGGACACCAAAAGGTACGACCTGTAAAATTCCATTTCAACAAAAGTCTACATCACACCTGAGGAGAAAAAGATCTGCTTTCAGCTTTCAAAAGAGAAATCTTGATTGTACAAACTCCAAAATCATTCTTGTTTTATCTTTCATTTGTTGCTGTGGGCAGCAACAGCAACAGGTTTTAAAAGTAACCCCCAGGCTTTTCAAAAATTCATGGTTGGCAGCAGTAGTCCATCTCCCTTGACTCCCAAAAGACAAAGCATCCCTCTCTAATTGATTTCTAATTATTAAGTCAGGAATTTAGCAGGAATTCACAGACAGCCTGAGCAGACTTTACTTAGATAATTGGTGATGAAATTTAAAATGATGAGACTTTTGAAATAAAATCAATACAAAAAAACCCCATGACAATATAAAACCCCACCCCATGCTATATGGAAAACAGTATGTAGTTAACTAAGACTCTAGGTTTAATTTTGATTTCTAACTCCTTTGTAAGACTTAAAACTATAGTCAGAATAAGGAGCACTCAGTATGAACAGCAACTTCTATTCAGCAAGTTCATGGGGCTTCTAAAAACATATTTTGTAAATTGGCACACTGGATGAAAAATTTTGTGACAGAAAATTACAGCACAAATTAGGCTGAAAGGAATGTGGCTGGGGAGGTCATGCAGTCTGTGCTCCTGCACAAAGCAGCTCTGGTTCATCCAGCTTTGAGTATTTCCAAGCATAAAGATCCTGCAACTCACTTGGGCACACTGTCCCTATATGTAACCACTTTTATAGTAAAGGAGAAAAAAAAAAGGACAAAAAAAAAGGAAGAAGAAAAATTCATATGGGCAACTGGAATTTCCCATGTTCCAACTTGTACCCGTTGCAACTCCAAAAAGAAGCTGGCTCCATCTTATCATATAATTGCAGTCCTTGCCANCATATGGGCGACTGGAATTTCCCATGTTCCAGCCTGTACCCGTTGCAACTCCAAAAAGAAGCTGGCTCCATCTTATCATATAATTGCAGTCCTTGCCATCAAAATTTAATACCATGTCTCCTGCCTAAATACAGCTATCTTTATGTTACCTTGAAATGAAATTCATGTGAGAAACCAGAGCTACAGAATAATCTCTTCTCCATGTTCACAGTGTACAGGAGTACTTGTCAGAGGACAATTAGCTAAAGGTTTAATTTGTAGCACAGAAGCTTTAGATGGCATGTTAAGCAAAAGGTTTTTTAATTATAAGGTCTATGAAATTGGTAGAACAGTTGTCTGATGAGGCTGGAGAGATCTTAAGAGATCTCCATCCCTGGAGGTCTTTGAGAACAAGTCAGACAAACTTTTATCAGGTATGGCATAGATAGAGAGATCTCACCTTGGGGCACAGGAACAGACTTGATAATCTCTGCTGTACTTTCTGCCCTTGAGTTTTCTATAAAGACTGAGACTGTTTCAGGTTAATTCAGGCTTGAGCCTATGGGCCAAATGATAGAATACTTGATGCCACTAGAAATACTGTAATCTAAATTATACATTTGGTGTATCAAACTTGGAGTTACTTTCTGGAATTTTTGCGTTTGCCTTACAGAGCCCACATGGTGGTTCCTGTGCTGAGATGCTTAAGAATTTCTTCCTAATGGGTTATGGAAGAATGTGCTATTTTCTCCATGCACTGCTACAGGAAGGATATCCACAAAAACACACTTTTTCAGGGAACACTGTTGCAATATTCCCTTTGAAAACAAAGTCTCTGTAGCACTAAAAGTGAGGTTAATGATATACTAATGTGTACTGGACACTATGCAGTGCAGATACTTAGTACACCAAACATGAAGTTCAAGAGCTGTTTACATCCACACAACCATCTGTTCAACAATCACGCTGCTCAAACAAAGCATTTATCCAGAATGGACACCCTTTACAGCCCTAATTCAAAGAAACAGAAGCAAAACAAAAATCTGTAAATAAATATTGAGAGGAGGTGGTGTTCCTTCTGCAAACAATTAACAGCAAATATATTTCAGTAATATTTTCTTGAAAGTGATCAAGTGCTGACTGATAAAGTCCCGCTGGTGCACAGAAAAATTATGCTTAATATTTTCAAAAGGCGCATATTAAAATATCTTTTCCTCCCTTTATGAGCTAAATATTTCATTGTAGGGAAAAAGTAACTGGGGTAAAGTACAGCAGTGGTGTCTAAAGTGCCCAGAAGAGTCAAAGACCTACCATAGCTCGGCACAATTCCCAGCTCCACTCACCCAGTCAGTTGTAATTTAGACATTCGACCTTTGCTGCTAAATCAGAGACTTACAGCTCCTCTGCTATTTTGCCCCTGGCCTCCTGCTGAGATGGCCAATGAATATACAAAATCACAGCATGGAAGTCTATCAGAAATATGATGGCTCATTAACTTGGTGACAGCTAACACAGACCCAACACGGTTTCACTTTTAGTCACCATCCACCTGAAATGCTGAGGTAGAAGCACAGCTCAGAGACAAGGGCATGCTTGGAAACCTGCCCAAAACTGATTCAGTTATATATTCAGATATTCTCCATAAAGCACACTTTCCATAACTATTTTTTTGTCAGCCGACAGTAACCTTGATAATTGGATGAAAAAACCTGAAGCATCTTCTAATAACACAGATCATACCATTCACAGAATCATTTAGGCTGGAAAGACTCTTAAGATTATCCCAAGACCACAATTAGGACAGCATCAGTTCTCTCCAACTGCTTAGGTGCAGTCTGGTGATCTTTGCAGAAGACAGTTTATTTTGGCCAATGTGGTGTTACCAAATTTCAAGTGTGTATTGGAGACACCAGTGAGAGCAAAAACTAGAAAAATATTGTCCTCAGAAAATGTAGTGGGAGGAGCATCAGAAAACCTATACTTTCTCTACTTCCTCTGAATAAGTTTTTGCTATCTAGTTGTAATTTCCATGCACATAAGATAAAAAATTAGACTGCTCAAAGTACTCACTACTGTGCATATGAAACTGTTCAAGTGTATCACGAGGTTATTGAGAGAGCTTAAGAAAGAGAAAAGTAAGTTAGACAGGAAGCTCTCAGTACAGCTAAACAACCAGCACATTCTAGTAATATGAAAATCCCACCTTCTTCCTAAAGCCTGTACAAACACCAGGTATTATTTCAAAGACAATGTCATGGTTTTAGACTTTTTAACATAGGTCTGAAACAATATAATGAAATAAAAAGGTATGGCAAGACAAAGAGGAGATTAGATACTTGGGGAAAAAAAACTTTACAGCACTAATTGTGGCACTAGCTTTTAGTACAGTGTTATAAAAATAAGAGTTCTGAGTAAAAGGCTACTGAAACAGATTCAGCAGGAAAGATTCTGAATTGTGACTTTTGTAAATTAAAAAAAAACTAATCAGATTTAGTTTTTGGCAAGAAAGAAATACTCTTAGGTAACTTAAACTTGCTATGCTTGCTTTGCTCCACCTACACATCCTGCTTTTTCCTTCAGACCTAACCTTATTCATACTTCCTTTTAAGCAATTCCTAGTGCTGAAGTGCTGTGCACGTGTGCTGAATGCTTCCCCTTCCTCAGCCCAAACCCTCCTCCACAGGAAAATCTGGTTTGGAATTTTTCAATGATCTGACACAGAAAAATAACATTCTTTTAAAACTCAGAAATTTTTCTTCTTTTATTATAGTAAATAGAATCTCCTCTGGTTTATCAGAAATCTTTCTGCCTGCATTGCAAGGCATAAAATCAATGATTTATGGTAATAGGAAGCCATGCAGTGGCATTTTCCAGGAGCTCTGAACTGATAGAGTTGGCTTAAATTCACCCAGCTTCTGAAAAAACCCTGTTTTCCACCTTGCTGTAGACAAACCACAGTCAAAACGGAATTTTCTTGAGAAAATAACCCTGCTGTGGTCTTTGAAGACTCAACTGCAAAGTCTCCAACTTTGGTGAAGCCCAAACAAAAGGTCCCCAGATACTGAGGATGCAACTACACCGGGACTGAGGGCCCTGCAGCAGGCAAGCACTTCCTTCTCCACACTCCATGAGTGCTCAATAAATGCAACAAGCAGTAGAAATCTCAGATTAGGTGTGTTAAGAAGTGTACAAATAGATCTGGCAGACTAGCCAAGCCCCTCTTGGGGAAGCAGCCACCGTATTATCTGCACTGAACTGAAACAACTCTGAAAAGGAACAAAAATTCAAGCAAAATGGCTTAGTGACTGGATCACTAGAGCAGCCCCTTGCAGGGCAAGATGTGACAGGAGCAAAGACAGCTGTTATCACCTGTCCTGTACATAATTATTTATAACATTTGGCTGAATCTAAGCACAACTTTAGAGGTGTGTCTGGTGCCACAGGAGAAAGCCCTGAGGATCACAGAGGAACACGTCCTTTGCTTGCAGTGCAACACTTACAGGACAAGACAAGCATGATTAACACGGGTAACTGGTGAGGAGCACCCGACCTACAGACAAATTTCAGCAGCAAGATCTTACAGTGCTCTGGCTGGCAACCAGACCTTCAGGCAAGCAAAGACCTGCTGGTTAGAAATTCCTAAATTATACAGAAATGGTGCTTTAGAGCAATGCCTGAAAACACGGTTTGATAAAAGTAATAGTTTTCTTCTTCAGTGGCTAACTGCATGTGGAATTAGCACTGAAGCCCCAGCTCTTCCCTGTAAGTAAATACATGCATTTTCTTTTAAGAATGTGAAGCATAGACAGTTTTTCTGTCTTCAGGATGTACATTAGAACCCTGGCATAGTGGACCCTAACCCAGAATATAGCACTCAGGTGCCACACTGCAGTACAGGAGTGCATCCAACATCAGAACTCTAACCAACAGTTACAAGCAGAGGTGGCAGGCTTTACCTAAAATAAATATTAGTCAATAAAAATCTTACCTTCAAAAGTGCAGGCTGAGCTGTGCTTTCCTTTTGGCTGCTCTTTGAATTTATGGCTTCGCTCCCTTTGTTTTCAGAACTGAAAAACAAAAATACTTTGTAACACTGAGTACTTGCATTATTCAAATCCTCTCAAGAGCCAACACATTCAATTTAAACACAAGAGAGCTTTAACTTGGACAAAAAAACCGTATTTTCCAAACTGTAGTACATACTCTGCAGATATTGTAACTGAAAAAACCAAGCCCAAAAAAGCTGAAGACAGAACCATAATGACTGTTTCACCTCATTCAGAGGTTTCAGAAACATCGCACAGCATTTCAGCTCTTCCAGCTGAAAAATAACAAGAATTCCATGCCTTGGTATTCTTTTTCAACTATTTTTCATTAATTGAACAATGATCTACCACAGCAGCATTCACTGCCACAGGACCACCTGGCACACCTGGCAGCTACAAGGCACACCCCATTCTGAGGGCTGTGAGCAAGTGGAATGTACTCCTGGCAGGTGGAATCATCCCAAATCACAGCCACCACATTGAACAGCTCTTCACTGAACGTGCCCAATGGGCCATGCAAATACAGAGCAAATTTTAGAACAGGGACAATAAGTACATGTTTATTACCAAGGCAACGCCTGCTGTTCCATTTTAAAAGTCAGAAGTCCAAAATCATGTGTGTCCTTATGGGAAACTCACCAAATTCATTCAAATTTTCTTGAGAGTTCATCTTTGGAATGAAGGGAACCAACTCCCTGCCCTCAACCTCAGTTCTCAGAACAACCCTTACACACAATCCAGCATAGAACATTTTAATAAGTTGCTACAAGCAACTTGAAAACAAAAAGATTATCAAGGAAAACATTAGGTGATGTTAATGACAGACATCAGTTCCTGCATTGTGTACCATTACATGAAGAAAAATAACTTCATGCTAACGTATTATATGAGTCAGAATTTCAAAAAATTCATAATCACTTTGAATACCCTTCTTCACCAGTCTTAAACATTTAACTTTGCTATTGAAAAAGGCACAAGCACTTATTTCTGAACTCATGTGAAGAGATGAACTGAAAACTCTTCAAATAAAAAAAAAATACTAGCAGATTGGTGAAATTTTGCCAGGATTTGGAGAAGGAATTAAGATGCTGCTGTACTCCTACTGCTCCTGACTGTAAACCACAGGTAAGCACATCTCAGTAAGGCTCCCAAAATGAAAGGTTTTCTTCCTTTTGTGGATTAGACATTTGCATTCAGTATACACTGATATACACACAAAATACAGAAGCCACTCTGACTAATTGTAAGTTTCCTTCTCAGCTGTTCAGAGACAGCACTCCCTGAATAAAAATGACAGTAGAACCCTCCTGAAATTAGGTTTCTCAAGATCTTTTGCATCTTTTCAGATGCATCAAAAGAAAAGCTTCTTCCTCCCGTTTATAGATCATCTCCAAGTCGAAAACCATGTAGTTTCACATCACCTTAGGTAATCTCTCATAATGCATTCATAAACACAAAGATGTTTTTTCAGGGAGAGCATCAGACAAAGTCTTGGCTGTTCTTTGCTTCCCTGGAAGACAGAGCAGATGAATTAATATTCTGACCTATTAATTTCTTCTGCTGCTAAAGTGTTTCATGAAGGAGATGTCACAATCACTCTGGACAGCCTGGCACGCTAATAAAAGTGTCTCTCTGTACATAACCTATTTTCTCTCTCCTCGTTTTTGTTTTGTTGTTGGTTTAAAAAAAAAACAAAAAAACCCAAACCAAAAACCAAAACACCCTTCTGAGATCTACATGGCTTTCCCTGATGTTAATACATTTGACATGAACAGGAAGTCACTGGACTTAAGAGTGGAAAAATGAGGTTGATGTCTACCAGACGTTCCTCCTAAATTCAGTGTATCACTCTTTATGGAACTGGTCTGCAGACCACAAATGAGATCCTTGCTTTCATTAAGTCCTGCCAGCACACATTAATAGTATTGAATTATTGCATCACTTTGTTTTGCTCATATTCTTCCCTTTACATCATGTGTTTTTGTCCCCAACAACTTTTTTTCACTTTCCTACTTCTTGTTTATATTTGAAATACATGTCTGTTTTACTTCCTTCTAGCTAGCCATAGAAATTCCATAGCATACATGCCAAAACTGAAAGAATGCAATTCAGCAGATAAGCGTCTTAAAATCAACAAGTTTAAAAAAAAAAAAAGTATCAAAACTTTCCTTTCCAACATAAAATAACCCTAACTCTGGAATCATTTCCCCACACCCTTTCATGGTTTATATTCTAGCCTTTCTACATTCCTTAACCTTTTGCTTTAGGGTGTAGTTCCCCAAGCATGCTGACTTTGCCAGCAGAACCAGCTTTAGAAATCTCCACTCCTTCCTCCTCAATCTCAGTTATCTCTACATCCTTAACTCAGCCAAAAAGGGCTCTCAGTAGGGAGACATTTTTCGATAAAATCAAGAGGAGGGTAGAAGTCTCGAGGAAAAATCCAGCCTGTGATCCAGTGCAGTGATTTCTAACAGCACAATGAAGGGGCAACAAGTGTCACTCAGCAGGGACAAGAAGGACAAACCACTGCCCCTCACACCACCACAGCGGCTGCTTGGCGTGAACCTCTTCTCCCCTTAGCCAGGGCCCAGTTGTAAATGGATCTCTGACTGAAACCAAATGGCTTGAGTTTTACAGCACAGAAAGCTCTAAGTTTACAGCAAAAAAGCTTCATTGCTGCACAAAGGCCTTGTGGGTTGTTTAGGATAAAACTGTCTCAAAGAGGTGAGGTGACCTTTCACAGCCCAAACACCACAGACACAGGTGCCTGGGACTGGAGAACCTGCTGCCTACTGTTCATTTCATTCATGCAGTGCAACTTTGCAATCCCCACTAAAAACTCCCTACAAATTTTAGGGCTTTCCCTCATCTCATCATTGCATCCATCACACCACTGTGACCTAGGGCTACAGCTGTATTTATAAAGTTTGGCTCCACAGAATTTTAAGTTTTTCCAGTGCCTTTCTGGAGCACTTTGCCATGGCAGGTACCACCAGTGTTGTCTCCGGTTGAGCACACCCAAAGTTAGGCTCATGCCTCATTACCCTTAGACAGACCAGCCACCTCTCAGGAGAGCATTTCACACTGGTCCAGTCAGGAAGATGAATTAATCTCCACCTCTGTGCTTCACAAACTACTGTTGTTACATTACACACCCAGGCATAGGCCTCTACTAACCCAAATTTTGAATGAACTCGTCTTTGCTTTTAAGGAGTAAAAGAGCCAACTGTGATTTTTGGAAGAAAGAAAACACCTCTGCCAGCTTCCTTCCATGGGCTTCTTACCTATCCAGGCAGTCATTTACAAATTATCACAACCATCTGTTTACATATTTAGACAGATTCTACTCTCATTTTGTGGATTTAAAGGGAGGAAAAAAAAAAGGCATGGAAATAGTAAATAAAAAGACAGTGTCACAATTAATTCTAGACACCCAAGCCTCTCAGATATGTAATCTACTGCCCTTCTGTTGCTATTTCTGCTGGATGTTCCTTTTTCTCTTACGTATTAGTGCATCCCACAGAGATGGATTAATCTTCAGCGAAGGTTTAGAGGAAGGTTAGAGGGATTTCTTCTCCTCAGCTGTCTTGCTGCTCTTTCTACTGTCTTGCCAGCATGCCTAACCTGATTAGCATCACTCTTATTCTTTAACTAATCAAGATTAAATTTAAGTTACAGAATGGTATCGTTTGTATCTTCTGAACAATCCTTTCTTTGTGCCATTTTCTATTGCTTTTTGTTCCTCTGCCGCTGCCTCTGTTTTGACCTTTCTGTAATACTTGGACAGGTGGTGTCTGAACCAGAAGCAGGTTTGTGGTCCAAGTTTTTAATCACTACACTTTGGAAAGAGAGGTTAGAGATTCTTATGAGCAAGACATATTCACATTCTGCATTGCTACTCACACAAAAAGAGATTACAAGAGGGATTACAGTCAAGACAAAAAAAAAGCAATTTAATGGAGCATATTTAAGTACACGGCTTTCAAGGTCTTTTGCAACTGCCTCTAAAAACAGAACAAGGCAATTACAAACAATCACATCTTCAAAAGGCCCTCACAGCATCTCTGTATGGTGTGAGAAGTCTGCTTCCTCCATCCTTGTCCTTCATAACAATCCCTCAGAACTTGCAAATTAAAAGCCCGTCCCCTTCTTCCTTTGTTAATCCACCCCACCCATGTTATGCACGCAGCAGATTGTGACTGTGTTGTGACAGACAAAAAAGGAAAAATAAGCTACAGGAAACATACAAGTAATAAAGGACAAGCACACAAGATTGGATGAGACTGACCACACGCTGAGATCTTTAAACCGAAAGTAATTTCTGTGACATTTTAGGTTCCTCTCATGAGGAGAAGGCAGGGACTGCCTGTTGCTGTTTGGGAAGGGGGAAATTAATGGGCACTCCCTCAAGGGAACGGGGACAGCTGACTAAAGCTGAACTTCAGTTCAGCACTAGCACAGCACTCGTGGATGTTGACCCTCCCTACTTCTCCCAGGGCTTTGAATCAAATCTCTGCCAGTGCAGCAGCTCCAGCATTTATTTTTCATGCAGTCCACGTGTGAGCAGCCAGGTGAGTGCTCCAGCATTTTGCCATCTTCTCTCTCTTATGGACAGATGACTGAGTAGCCAAACCCTCCCTGCTACCACATAAGGCTGGCACTGTTTGTTTTTAACTGGTCTTCTCCTCAGATTAACTCAGGAACCATTTAATGTGATGACTCATCATGGTAAGAGAATAAACAATGCCCAACCTCAAAGATGCTTTTTAGGTTTACTTTCTTTATTTCTTTATTTCAATATTCTGGGGTGTAATGCCAGCTCCTAACTCCTGCCTTCCCTTTCTCTCTGAACAAACCTAACATCCCTCTCTGGGAAATACACCTCACATGCTTCTGATGACTTCTTTCCAATTTTACTTTGTGCCAACAGTTACATGTTCAGTGTTGACCTTCCAGAAGGAAATTTCAATGGAGAAACATTAAAACAAGGATTTCATCACCTAGTACTTTAAAATCCATTTGTGCAAGAGCCTCCCTGAAGAATGCAAATGAGTGGAAATCCACAAATCTAATAATACCATCAAATATAGATGTGCAAGACCTCAGTGAAGTTTCAGCACATTACAGGAATTCTCACACCACATCCACAAACCAGCAGTAGTAATGAATTTTTTATTATAAAACTGCAGAGCCATAGTTGCTTAGTATTAGTTTCTTCTTTGTTCCAGTTTCCAAGTGGTAATTAAAAAGCTGAATGCAAAAAAATCAGACTTTTTAATTAATATTTTTATTTATATACCAGTTACCCTGCTTGCCATACAGATCCTTATGATTACTGCAGCTGGCCTCCTGCATAATCTAGATTATGAAATTTCACCAAGGGAGACCTGAGTCAAGCCTGTAACACAGGACAAGAAGTTATGAGCTTCGGTTGAAAAACAAACAACTATGGAAAAACGGCCACATTTGTAAATAAGACCTTTCCATGCAAACTACTACTAAATTCACTACTTATTAGGCTTAACTATTCAAGTCTCATCTCTCAATCAATCTACATCTATGTGGGACAGATTATAAAGGTCTCAAATAACTTCTTGAAGCCACAGGTCTACTATAACATAAAGCACTTAAATCTGATTTCCCTTCCAGTTATATTCCTTGAGGCAGAGTCATTCCTCAAACTTTAAAAATTGTCATTTCAAAACTAAATGCCACTGAGCTACTTCACTCTATTCTGTGAGGGAGGTTTTCCAGACATCAAATTGTTCTGGAGCTCTTTCCAGAGCTCTCTTCAGTTTGCCAGCATCTTTTTCATGATAAATCATGGGCACCAAAACTGGATTCGGTACTGCAGTAACCAAAGAATCCACAGAGTTCATGTGTTTTGTTGTTTATACACCCGACAATCATGTTTTCTTCTCTGAGCCACCACTTTGGCAGCTCATGTTTAACTGGCTGTCAACCATGACAACTTAGTTTGCGTCCAATGTCATCTACATGGTGATTTCCATACTTTTTGCTCTGATCATCTGCAAACTTCACATGCTACAGTTTTATCCTCTTTTAAATCATCTGTGAGGAGATTAAGTTGATTCAAAAACACATTCTTTTCATCTTCTTCAAATAGATCAAATAGAAAATTTATTACATCTGTTTTTTTTATATTCCTCTGTATGTTGAGTTTTAGCCTGCTGTTATTACACTCGCAAATATTTTAAGTGGGGCATCAGTGCCAGGTCTTAAGCATCTAAGGATGATATATTCAGCAGTTTGTCAAGGGAAACTGTAATCTCATAAACAAAACTGAGCTTGACAAATCCCATCTTTTAGTGATGTTACAATCAATACCATGTTTATTAACTTCTCAGGTCATCTGGGAGACTTAGTAAATCAATTTTTCTATCCTTCCCCTTTAATCCAACTAAACAAAATAGACTTTAAAGGGAAACACCTTCCTCTAGGCACTATCATCACATTTGTGAAGCCATTTGTGTACTGTGCAGCCAGAAGAACTATCAGAACTTAATCTAAAAAGTCAATTTTTAAGAGTCAAACTTCTGGCATGTACCTTGAAGAATATGAGGAAGGTTGCAGTAACCATTTGTTAAATTAACTGAAAGGAAAATATTACTGTAAAGCTCAGTGGCAACAAGATGTGAGGAAATCAGCTGAATGCAAAAAATTGGCTTGTCCATCAAATGACAGCTAAAATATGTTAGTATTTAATAGAAAATAAAAACACTAGCATTTTAGAAGAAAAGTACCCCAATGAATTAAATTAATTAAAACCTCTTTCCTTTGTTTCCCTCCCCCCCAAACCACAATGTTGCCTTTTCCCGAAAAGCTCCGAAATGAAAAATTTCCAGTGAACTTCTCAGCAAGATTCCCAGGCTAACACACTTCTTGGGAAACCAAAAAGCAGCAGCAGTGACAAAATCTGCCTCTAGTCTCTGGCAAGGCTGTTGGAGCTTGTCTTAAGGAAGGAGGGAGAATTTTGCACAGAAATCTGAATGTGAAGTTTCTGGCTGCTGTTTCTATGCTTAAGCTTAGGCCACACACATAGGGGAGAAGAGTCGAAGACATTAAGACAAATGGTAATTATAAAAACAAGTTCTTGAGTCTGAAATTGGAGGGTCAAAGGAAAGCAAAGCTGCTATTTCATTTAAAACAAATACAGAAGGGAAACGAAGGAAGGGGGAAAGAAAGCAGAGAAAGGGAAGGAAGGAGAAAATGGAGCCAGGGAACTTAGGCAGAAGAAGTGTTACAATTGCTGATTAAGTGTTGAAATAGCACAAAATGTATTATATTCAATTAAACCATCCTCATTTTGAAACTGGTTTGATTACATATAGCAATAAGCAATTTAGATTGTTTTAACTGAAACAATTTTTCCTATCAGACCTGTTTCTGCTGCTGATTTACATACTGTTCTTTGCTTGTGCAGCAAAGCTGGGTCAGCTTCACATTCTGCAATAGCAGTGCTGTGTTGCATGGTTTGTATCAGCTACACAAAGTGTGTTAGCACTAAATGAAGACAAAAATGAGCAACTAAAGCTATAATGGAAAATAAATATATCAGAAAAATTGCAGACAGGCCACATTTTACAATGAAAGTTTACATGAAAAATGTTCAAGAACCAAACCAAGTCATTAGACTAAGCATGTACCTTTAAGTTTAAAGGCTAGAACTAAGGAAATAAATATGATGACCCTTGCTAAATAACTTAATCCGTTTGACATGTGAGGGAACTGAACAGCCCTACAAAGGCTGGAGAAAGAAATATAAATGTTTCTGAGCAGAGCTTACTCCAACATTGGGCAGTGCGATTATACCAGATTACATCAAGGTTTTTCTTCTGGCATCTGTCAGGCATAGTAACCAACACTGCTGGGGAATCTGCTCCCTATTTGCCAGTCTGATTGGTTAGACAGTTTCCAGCATTCCTAGGACACAGATATGTTACTGGTCACTAACACAAACACTTGGTACAACACCAGAAACAGATTTACAAACTATTTATTAAGGTTACATTTATCCAATTAATGGGGAGTAGAACTGTTTTCAAAGGGCACGTTTGCAGGGTGGGGGATCAACAGTGGTACTTACAAAATGGCATAAAAATAGGAGATATTAAAAAAACATAAGTAATCCAGGGCAGCCTTAAAGCAGCAGCAACTGTTGGACTGATGAACAGAGCATACCAGATTTTCAAAAAGGTTCATTAAGAATAAGCATCCCAGAAAAAACAAGCAAGAGAGACTGGTGTCACCAGTAAAAGGCAGTGAGCTCTTCTAGTCAGGCTGGAGGAGAAAACTTGTGGTAGAGTTACAAGGGCAACTATAAAATACTCTATAGAAAATACTCCCCAGAACTTCCATCTTTTACTCACAAAATATACACCAGGAAGCATCCTACCGACACCAAAGTTCCCTCTTTTCTTCTGAAGGCTTGCATTTTCCATTCCTATCAAAATAAGCTTTATGGCCAAATTTGCAGCCTGTAACTGATGATTAAAATAAAAGTATGTTACCACTGCAATTCTTTCTGCCTTTTCTGTTCATGTGCTCACAAGAAATAACTTCTGCCTACATTTTTTCCCAACACAACACTGTCCACAGGTGAAGTGCAGGTCCCCAAGGTGTTTACACACTTAGGCCTCAAAACCTCCAAGCTGCTTCAGCAGATATACTGTCTTTGGTAAAATATTTTATCAACTTAAGTAGCATGAAACATTCAGAAGAACAACATTCTATTTCAAAATAAGGCAAGTAATGAAATCACAGTAACACAACACCATTGGAGACTATATCTTGTGTCTGGAAACTGACATGAGAAAGTAAAATGAGTAAGGAAGCCAACATTTCTGACCTTAAGTCTTCAAAAGTGATACTGCAAAGCCAGTTAGAACAGATAAAAATTGTATTAGAAATGAAAATTAATATACCAGAAGAACTGAGTTAAAGCCTGAGCAACTCAGTGCTGTGCTACTATCTGCAAGTACAATAGTATATACTAACTGAACTGTATAAAATCCAAAAGCCCCCCAGAAATTAAAAGCAGTAGCTGGGTTTCCACCCTTTTAAGAAGTTACAATAATTAGAAATACAATCTCCCCACAGCAACACATTTTGGAATCTTATTTTTTTTCCACCTGGGAGCCTTTTGTTCACTAAAGGAGAAGACCAAGGAGTTTTCACCTTTGCAAAACTGTTCCTGAAAACCACAGACTTGTAGCTGTTTTGGAAATATTTTTGCATTAACTCTGGCACTTAAGCCAACAACTGGAAAAGGAGACAAAGCTGTTAACATTTAAAATAGTGGAAAAAAAAATGTTGCTTTGTTTCTTCCAAGGAGTGCTTCTATTATAATTAAGGTTCTAGTAACATTTCCTTCAGGAAATGTCTCTCTCACACACATGGCCAGCTGCTGGCCCTGCTCCTCCTGGTCTCAGTCCCATGAGACATCCAAGTATGTGCCTCATTCTGATCAAGCAGGCTGTCCCACTAGAGTGCACAGAACTATTTACCTGCTTAATTATAGGCAACCACTTTGGTACCCTGCTGGATCAGGGCCTTTCATACTATTTTGAATTATCCTGCAATCGAAGCCATAATGGAAAAATCTAGGAAGCAAAAGGGAAGAATGAATCCCCAAATTAACAAATGTTTAGAAAATTTTCATAATGCACCTTACTTAGGCAAGTCTAATATGAATTCTTCTGTATGGTTGAAGTGTTGCCCTTGCTGGTTTCACAAACCACTATCCCTCATAATAAGCTAAATTTTAACAACAAAGAATCCTGCTCTGGCTTTTGAAAGGAAAAGGTTCTTTATTAGAAAGCAGAGACTGATTTTTCCAGCAGACAATGGATTTCTTCAAAGATGCCAATGGTATCTGAATCAAACTCAGCCAGGAGGCAGCAATTTGAGAAGAACTAGGTTTGAAATTTATTACTCCCTTTTCCATCATTTTCCAGCAGTCCCTCAAATGCAGTTTTTACAGCTACGAAAATACATGTTCTTTGTAAACAGGAACAATGACTGGCAGTCCCAAAGGAAGAAAAAGACTCTCTAATGTCTCCTCAGGCAGAATAAACAAAGTTCTTCATCTCTGAAGGCTCTCAGTAAGAAACTAATGGATGAACAACGATCTCAGCCTGAAAAAACCCAACAAACAAATCAGCCCCCCAAAATCCTTCTAAACCAGATAAAAGGTTGATTTTTCCCTGTTTGGTGTCCCTTCAGCAATGCAGATGAAAATATCCTGACAAACTAAACTTGCACTGGTAGTTCTGTGACCAGCCAACAGCACTTGGAGGGAAAAAGAGAAATCTGAAATGAACCTGCTAAACACGGCACGGAATAACTAATAAAATGCACCCATAGTTTAAAGGACATTTTGATGTCCTTTAAACACTTAACACCCAGTAAAAAGTGTCACACCACCCTGAAACGGTCACATTTATTCGCAAAAGAACAGTTAGCATCCACAGTGTAGACTTAGGGTGTAAAAGCTGTGTCCTCTTCCAGATGGACTAAAGATACATGTATTAGTAAAAAATTTTAAAAATTATAAGACTCTTATTAGAATAGTGAAAATGCAACTGGGTTTTGTCACCCTGTGGATTTAGATTACTCTAGGACAAACACTGTGGTAACCAATAACCAATTGTGTATTGTTGAAAACAGCAGAGAGTCCAGTAGAGCATAATGACTGCCTTCGATGGAAGCCAATGACAAAGACCTGGCATGAAGTGCACTGATGCCATTCAAAGCAGCCCCAACTCTGAAGAACACACTTAAGGTGGGAGAGGTTTTCCATTTGGCTACATCTTATGTAAAAGCCAAGTGAACTCTTAAGGGATGCGCTGTGCTTTTTGCTGCCACAAAACTTGAAACTAACCCGTGCACCTTATTTTTTTGGCAAGCAAGCCTCCAGCGAGTCTCATGTTCATCAGATCTACAAACTGCTGTAAGTTATTAACGTAAGCTTTTTGTCAAATGAGGTTCTCAGAAGAGTCTAAAACACTGATAAACAAACTATGCAACTCCCCCCATCCCCTTCCTCCCATTTTAAACCAGGGTCACGGGGGGTTTGGGTTTTGGTTCTTGTGGTTTTTACAGGTAAATCTGAACAGAGTCTGGAGCAAGAGAGCAGCTCTGCTCACAGGGAAAGGAAAGCTGGCAGCCTCTAGCCACCACCACCGCCGTAGGAGCAGATGAAGAATGACTTTTGGATGGACAGAAGCTCATTTCTGCATGTCTTTAAAACTCAGGAAACCATCACATTCTGCAGAGGCGTCAAGTGCGATGCATGTCTCCAGAGCTCAGTGCAGGTATACAGTGTATGTGATATACTGCTCCCCCTCCAGCCCCCTTTACTTAGGTCTTCCACTTTTCTGAAACCCATCAGTAAGTAAAATACCTCCACAGAAAAGTTTATATATGATATATATATAGATGTACCTCAAACTTGGTCTGGTTCCAACATACATCCTACCGATAGCCTGAAGGAGAAGCCGTGGTGCATACATTTCTCATAGCCCTTCACAAAAGCTGCATTCCCCAGCTCGCCCACGCACTCCACACCTTCACAACAAACACCCGGGGCAGCCCTGGTCCCCTCTCCTGGCACTCAGGCTTTGTTCAGCGATCCACTCTGCTGCACGGCCGAGCTCGCTAAATAAACGCGAGGAGCAAACCTGCGGCACTCATCCCAGCCCGGCGCGGGGTAATGGATGCAATTACGCTAATCTGCGAAGAAGGCTGCCAGTGGAAACCAAATACGAGAACGTCAGCATTCCTGACTAGCGTGCCACGCTGCAGCCCGGCACAACAAGAAAAAGCTCCTTAACATACCAAATGGGCCTGGGGATGGCCAAGGCTGCCGCTTGCCTCCGCTCCAGGAAGGAGCCACGGCCACCACCCTGCAGCGAACCTCGTGAGGAGTTCAACAACCAGGCCAAGGGGCCGGAGCCTTTGCATACCTGCGTGGACTATCCCAGCTTCCGAATGAAGAAAAGGCTCTTGGCTGCAGGAAATGAAACTGTGATTGGGATAGAGATTAGACTGCGGCCCCAAGTTAAGTGAAGTTGGTCTACCATGAGTGCTACCTACAGATCGGCCTTTTAGTGCGCCAACCACTGAAGTGGCATCACTCTGCTCTTTACTAAAGTGACCGCTAGGCTTTTTTGTTCATCCCAAACCACAGCTGTAGGGAGCTGGCAAGGCGTCATCCTATGAAACCTGTCCTATTGCCTCTCCAGGTCCTCAGCCGGATCCAAACCTTTGCCTCTCCTATATCTCAACCACCCTCGCTAGACAAAACAGCTAGGCTATTCCAGCAATTGTAAAGATGCCCTTGATTCAGCAGCCTTGCACCCAATTTCTGTTTTCCATGAAATAAAAAAGCAACGTTTTCTGCTCATAAAAGACCAGTGGATCCTTGCTGGTGTACTGTCAAATGCTTACAGTAAAATAAACCCCCCAAAGTTAAAAACCCTCACAGTGCATTTACAAAACTGTTTAAGATGGACAGTGCAAGAGAGCAATAATAGGGTCTTCTATTTTCCATGATTGCTGAGAATCTGCAATGCAAGATCCTAAAGCTTTTCACTGAAAGAACTACTGCGATAGCCACTGTCTATCTGATTAAACTGCATTTACTGTCTGTCAGTTTAAACACAAACCTATGCCCTATCAAGAATGACTCAGATTAAAACCAACATGTTAAAAGCAAAAAATAAATACTACACCCGAGGAAGTAAGGCCTAGGCAGTTAACACCTTTTCACCACAAAAATATGCTCATTAACTTGGCCGACAAAGAGGCTGCCTGAGAAACTGAAGAAAACTTATCTCTGCTTCTTTCCTACTTACAGACAGAAATCAGCCACCAGAAAAAAGAAAAAAAAAAAAAAAA